>CAJHNH020005469.1:0-21091 GCA_905116865.2 Candidula unifasciata
TGTATCATTCTTGCCTCTAAGTGTCGAGTATTGGCCAGACCCCCTTGTCACTCCCAGCTGTATCATTCTTGCCTCTAAGTGTCGAGTATTGGCCAGACCCCCTTGTCACTCCCAGCTGTATCATTCTTGCCTCTAAGTGTCGAGTATTGGCCAGACCCCCTTGTCACTCCCAGCTGTATCATTCTTGCCTCTAAGTATGCACAGCAAACTAAATGAGTTCATTTAGTCAAGCATTTTAAATAGAAGGTATTTTGATATAATTAGAAAAATACTGAATTTCTCGGTGTTGATTTTTTTTTCTCTCTCTTTACAGGTTCACGCTGTATCATCCGAATCATCAAAGTCTTTACGTTTTCCCGGTGAGATTCTCCATGAGCGGCCTTAAAAGCGAGGGTGCTGGCTCTGCTTCCTGGACCAGTCACGGAAGGATACAGTTTTAAATCGTCAACGGAAACGAACAAGTTTCAGAAGAATTGTTGAGTCTACAAATCTTTTTTGTTAACACAGAGTGGAAACTCATCTTCTGTTTGAATTGTGTGAGCTCATCAATACATAAGAAAAGCTGAACACATGTGTTGTCGGAATGTAGGGAACACAGGTTGTGGATAACCTGTCTTGTATATTATGCTCGCTGCTTGAAATATGAACAGGAATATTTGGATATGAGCATAAATTCATGGATATAAACAAGATATGTGGATAAAAACTAAACTTTATGGAAACGAACACAGGTATGTTGATTAATAAAAAGATACCGGGCAAGTAATTAGGATCGAAAGATATGCGTGGATGTAAACACATATAAGAGGATATAATGAGTATATTTTCACGTGACCATGGATATAACCAGAGATACACTAATTTAAACAAATATTATCAAACTGTGTGGATACAGATACGTGAATATGAACAAAGATGTGTGAAGATAAACAAATATGCATGGATAAAATAACAGATTCATTGATCACAACAAATATACGCGAATAAAAGCACACTTAACGTTGGAATAAACTAAATTTACCTGGATGTAACCAAATATACCTGGATATAGACACCATTACGTGGGTATCTGTCAAATAATGATTTCATTATATATTTTATTTTGAATATCAGTTATTAATTAATAACTGGCATGCGTATAATTGATTTCCCCTGGTTGGTTCCACGCGAAAGTGACAAAATGATTTAATCCTGTGAGTCTGAAGACACATAACACCGCGGCCATGTTTGCTACAGCAGATCTCTTTGTGACAGTGAACTTGAACGAAACAGTATTAAGCGACACTACAAACGTTTCGCAGTACAACATTGGGTTCAATAATACAACAGCAGTTATTAGTAACTCAACGAAATTAGATCTTTCCGAGCTGAACTTCTACCTGAATGGCTTAACTACGGTGATAGTTATCACCCTTGGCGTCATTGGCAACACAATGGCTATGCTGGTGCTGACAAGACGCACCATGCGCACCTCCACGAATATCTTTCTCACAGCTTTGGCCATCTGGGATACTGTGGTGTTGCTGATCTGCTTACTACTGATCAGCCTAATAGAACTAGTCAAATCCTTCAAAGACTTGGCGTTTGCTTATATTGTAGTCTATGCCTACCCTATAGGGCTAGCTGCACAGACAGCCACTGTTTGGCTGACTGTGTCCTTCACTGTGGAACGCTACATCGCTGTGTGTCACCCACTGAGGGCAGCAAGTATGTGCACTATATTCCGCGCCCGTTTAGTAGTTCTCACCATATCTGGGATTTCCATACTTTACAACGTTCCTCGCTGGTTTGAATACGACATCGCCAGCTGTGCCGAAGCCAACAATCCACAATGTTTGTACCCTGACAAAACGTGGCTGGCCAACGACTCAATCTACCACAAAATTTACTTCGGCTGGCTTTATTTCCTGGTCATGTGCTTCATCCCGTTATGTTCCCTTGCTATCCTCAACGCGTTTCTTATTGTAGCAGTCAGACGATCCAAACAGCAGCGAAAGGACATGAACGTACAGCAGTCCCGCGAAAACAACGTCACCATCATGCTAGTCTCCGTGGTTATGGTGTTCATCATCTGCCAGGTGCCGGCTCTCATCTACAACATGGCCTACTCCATTGACATGCTCAAAATCTCCAATGCTTCTGGATGGGTCGTTCTGAGCAATATCAGAAACTTTCTGGTGACTCTCAACAGTGCTGTAAACTTTATACTATACTGCGCGTTGGGACAAAAGTTTCGCCGTACGTTCATGCGAACTTTCTGCCCGTGTCTCATCAGGCGACTACCTAGTAGATTCCAATCATTCAGTTTCAACAATCAACATAGGGAAAGCAAGCACACCCTCAATGGCAACATGTATGGCAAAGTGAACTACAAACAATGCAGGACTGATATGTTTCAGCCTGACCACAATTCTGGCCTCGACATGAAAGTTCTCAAAGCCAAACATTCCCCGGTCGAGTCGTCGGACTCGAATGCATCAGGTGAAGCAGGGGAGGTGTATCACTGTAACATGTCCCAGCGAAGTCACATGAAGCTGCTTATCAGCCGATACAAACGCTAATGCTGTAAACATTGTGTTATTTTTAAGACGCTTCTTCTTCTTTTTCGTGTTCACCAGCTGTAAACTTTAACAAAAACTCCTGGTTGTTCATCCACTTTTGGACTGCAGTCCTGTTCCAGAACCTGATAGTTGCGTGTGCATCCGTTTTACAGATCTTACTCATTCGTATGCAGGATGTTGATTCCAATTAGTCGACTCTTACGACATGCTTTAGGGCAGGCAGTGGATCTATTCTTGTTTTCCCCGAAACCTACACAAGGAGTGAGAAGCTTGTATCAAATGAAAGACGCATGTCATATTTAGTTTTGTATTATAAACAATAATCGTTTCTAGTTGAACAGCTTTACGTAGAATCAGTGGCGCTGGACCTGTCACCCACAGTGACATTATAAGGTGGAGTGTCCGCCGACACCGAAAAATTCCTGTCACACACAGTGTATTGCAAGGTCAGATGTTACCTGGTACTGAATGTGTCCTGTCACCCCAGTGATATTGCAAGGTCAGGTTGTACCCGGTGCTGAAAATATTATGTGACCTTCAGGGGCATTGCAAGGTCAGGTGGCACTTGGTACTGACATTTTTCTGTCACCACCCACACATACATAAATATACTCACACACATTTTTATGTTAAAAACTTATATTTCTGCCAGTGTATCACCAACCCCCCCCCCCCCCCTCCCCTTTGTTTTTCTTGCCCCCTTTCCCCCCTCGGTAATGATACCGGGTACGGCTAACATCTTTCGCACGCCTCTGCTTACAGCGCTCCTAGCAGAGTTCAGGATTCTTCTTCGTCTTTCTTTGAGTTTAAAATAGCAATTGGAATGTTACTTTGAGGTTAACAGCTAGTCTGTCATATTTTGGCCCAAATTTAGATTTCAACAAATCCTTAATCAGTCGCATTTTATGACATCATTCTTGGGGAGCAGTGGTTTTATTTCCCCCATCTTCACGCCCCCCCACCCCCCCCCCCCCTTGCTCCCATGGTGCCCCATAACAAACACTAGGAGGTGTGGACATAACCTCGTCAGCTATGTTGATGCCAACGGCCAGCAGTGGTTATCATCATCATCATCATCATCCCGTAACACTACATGTCGTTGGGTCACCAGTTTATGTTGACTGTCTGATCAGCTACTTCCACCTTTGGCGGTCAGTTGCGATGGACTTCATGCTTGCAGGCCTAAGGCCAGTCTTGATATGCCTCTTCTCCTCTTTCCCTCTACTGAGCCCAGCAGTATTGTTTGTGAGAGGCCGTTAGATCTTATTACTTGTCCATACCATTGCATTTCTCGCTTTTTTCACTGCAGTTAAAAGAGGTTCATGACAAGTGTTTATACTTTAACAAACCATGTGTGGCAAATAGGTTCATTTGGATGTGTTATTTCTAGTTACTTCTGATAAAATAACAAAGTGTGTAAAAAGACTTGTCGGAATAGAAAGAATCTGGGTGGTGGATAACCGTATCTAACATTTGATTCGTAAAGCTGAAAATACGATCATATGACTTAATGGACAAAGATGCGTGCATTTTTCAAAACAAGGTAAGTATAGTAAAGGTCCTTTTTCCACTCCTTTAGGCGTATAGGGCATATAGGGCTAGACCTAGAATTTGATAGAATTATTCGGCACAAAATGGGAGATGTGGTCAGCATAACGCCGGCTGCCTTTACTTCCCGGGATTGCACACAGTATCCATTTAAGGCTAGGTCGACCTGGGAGTCAAGGTCATTTTTGAAAAAAGTCCGGTTCTACCAGGGAGCGAACCCACGACCTTCCGATCAGCGCGCGAGCGTCTAGCCACTATGCCACGGGGACTCACTATTTTAAAAACAAAGACATGTAAAAGTGAACAAATATTTGTGTATAAACACCGATATGAAGATTTAAACCAGGCTCGCTAGCGCAGTTGATTAAACCTGACTGAGCGGTGACCGGGTGAGGAACATTTTGTGGTCCGGGTAGGCAGGAAAGCCATATTTTTCCCAGATTTAAGGTATCTGTCACGGAATCAAGGCCGAAGGGTTGCGATATCCATAGTACCGAACCAAAGGGTTAACAACTCATGGCTTCTGTGTACTTAAAAAATGAGGGTTTAAACAAAGATGTGTGGATATTTTAAAACAAGGACATGTAAAAGTAGACAAATATTTGTGTATATAAACAACGGTATGCAGATTTAAACAAAGACATGTGGATATAAACAAATATCTGACAACATAAATGTCTTCTACTTCTTCGCGTTCTGGTTGTGAGTAAACTTCTGGTCTCTAGTCCTGATCTAAAACCTGAGTGTTACATGCACATCTGTTTTACAGGTCTGACTCGATTTTTATGCCGTCCCTTAGTTCCTCGCCCCTAAAGCAGATGTACTCCGACTTTGAAGTAAGCTCCTAATTAGGTGACTTTAACGATATACTTTTGAGTAGGAAGTAGGTCTATTATTGTCTTTCCCACAATAGGACCACGGAACCCACACGGGGATGTTGATATAAACAAAGATATGTATCATTCCTTGAACTCTATTGTATTCGATTGGGAAGGTGTATCACTATCCCAGGCAAGTCAAGTGGAACTCGTCTCCAGACAAACGCTAGTTCTAATGCTGCGTGTTCATGGAACGCTAATATCAACTGAAGGAACGGGCTTGTCATTTTAAGTTAGTCTTTAAAGAAATGGAAAATATTGGAAGAGAAAAGACAGAATAGAGTAAGTAAAACATAAAGTATATGTCAGCTTTAGGAAACCACTTACAATAAACAAACAGAGGACGTTGCGATAATTAATTTGCATCAGCATAGCAGCAACAGGATACAAACCACAACACACACACACAGAGAGAGAGAGAGAGAGAGAGAGAGAGAGAGAGAGAGAGAGAGAGAGAGAGAGAGAGAGAGAGAGAGAGAGATTAACTAAGAGAGAGATATATTAACTGAGTTTTCTGATATTTGTATTTTGATTCACATCCATGATTTGTTAATTCTACAAAATGCAATAAGATGAACATTTTGTTTTCATTTCACTCGTTTCAACCTAAATTTCGTTTTAATCTCTGGTAATCTGGTTCTGCTTGCTATCTCCCCCCCCCCCCACCACCCCCCCCCCCACCCCCCCCCCTCCTCCCCTACCTTTCCTCTCTATGTACTCAGTAAATACAGTAAATCGCTGGGATACGTTTACGCCACATAAACTTCAATTACACAGAGACAATTTTGGCAATAAGCCAGTTCTATACCAGGCAACCAAGATATCGTTTCCATAGCAGTGAGAAATGTGTGGCAGAAATGAAACCTTGTACCAGACATGACTCAATGTCTGTTCCTTGCGTGTTGTGAACTTTCCCTATCTGGGCTCACACTCAGCTGCCGGCGATATGGTAGCAGACTGCAGTGGTTTAAATTAGATATCGGTATGAACTTCAACGCGTTCAAAAGCGTCCTCTCAAGCAGATGCACTTCGACTTCGAATGATGCCTCCAATTAGTTGCTACGACATGCTTGTTGGGGAGGCAGTGGGTCTGTTTTTGGTTTCCTCACAGTGGGATCCCTGAACCCACACGGTAGGACCAATGATCTCATTTATATTGTTTGAGCTTAGCGAAACTGGTAAAATAAAATTTAAGGTCTAAGAAAAATTAGGACTGCGTAACTGTGTCTAACATTATATTGTTCCAGATCAGAACTGCATTATAAAGAATTACCATCTCATGGATGAGAAGGAAACTACACATGGTTATTACTCACAGACAGTTAGGAGGTTAGTGAGAAAGGATACACAAGCTGCAAAGTAGTAATTTGACAGAAAAGTAATGGGAAAATTACAAGGGTATAATGGTAATGAAGATGCCCCGAGAAATGGTTACCCAGATATCAATCCATAATTTTTAGACACGTCATGAAAATACACAATAAAAAAAAAGGTGTAGCTCTTTGTAACAGAAAAGTTTCAGGAAAAGCGAGGCAAGAGAGACTAAAACACTCGATGGTAGATGGTTTAGCTGTACAGCATTGGGGAACAGCTGTGTGATCAATGAATGACATGTACTTATGCAGCAATGCGTGTGGAAGTGCTGGCTTCATGGCTGACTGCTTTCAAGAACAGTGAGCTGCGCTTCTAGTGGAAGCCTGTTAGTGTTGGCACCTCCGACGGCACCCTTATGCACGTACGTTGCATGAACCAGCTTCAAGATTTTACTGAGACTGATATGTTTTATCATCAGCTTTTCACAAGGGACCGTAAACGTTTGATGTGGTTTCCACTGGTACAGGAACTGAGTAGTTGGGCGATCCGATTGCAGTCAAGTTGGAACCTCTACTGACAACTGATTGGTCAATCAAGAAAATGAAGACGGCTGAATAGGTGAGACGACCCATGTCACATGATACCGACTTGACTACATGAAGAGACATCTATTTATCCTCCTTTTTTTCCTGCCACTCCCCCATCCAATTCCTTTTTGGTTTATACTTTAGTAGGTGTGCTCCCTGATGTGTTAATACTAACAAAGTAAGACTAATTCATTGTAAATTGTAAGCTCCCACCTTTTCTCCGTGTATAAGTTAAGTAGAAGAAACATTTCTACTCCTTCAAGTGTGATTGGCATGGGGTGTTAGACCCGTTTTATCGGCTAATCCCCGCTCAGTGGGTGCTTTGTACGCTTTTACCTTCCATGATCATTTCCTTGCATTCTTTTTTACTTGGACCTGGACGCAATGCTGACAACTGATCTTTCACTTCTAGTGGTTACTTAAACCATAAGGTAAGACAAGAAGAGTAACACTGTCCCTTCTATGCATGTCATAAAACTGACTAAGGAGGGTTGACCTAAGACTGCATCGTCCCGTAGGACACATTAGCTGTAAACACCCAAGAATCATGAGAGTGTTTGCAAGATGCTTGGGTTTTAGTCGAGAACCTATGCTCCGCTAGGAGATTACAAGAATAAGAAGAAGAAGATGATGATAATCATGGTGAGGAGGAGGAGGAAGAAGAGAAGGACGATGTTGATGATAGTCATAATGATGATGATTATGAACATAATGATGAAATCACTACTGCTACAAACTCCATAATCATCATTATGACATATAAATATATATATACATATATGTGCGAAGCTCAGACAATCATAATCCCCTTTCAATGTTATTTATTGCTCTGTTTTGATTAACAATCATGTCTGTATTTGCGGGCCATGTTGTGGGACATTTTATACTTATTATTTATTCAGGCATTGTAGCTTTAAAATGTTTGGGATATCTATTATTGAAACAACAAAAAATGTAACTATATTTCCTTCAAACAAAAAAAACAAAAAAGATTTTCAGTTAGTTGTATGAGAGTTAGGTAGGTAGGAACTTTGCTAGGGAAATGAGAGTTAGGTAGGTAGGAACTTTGCTAGGGAAATGAGAGTTAGGTAGGTAGGAACTTTGCTAGGGAAATGAGAGTTAGGTAGGTAGGAACTTTGATGGGGAAAAAATGTCACTTTTAGCCAGCATCACAAAAGGGGAAGCTTTCGGTTATAATTGTGCCTAGGTTATGTACGTCACATAAAAATGGACTTGGCACTGCACGCCACCAAGAGTACTGAAAACGATTCCTGCAGTGCTGATGCGATCAAAGAAGACAGACCCAAACTAAGTCGTCTACCGGTGAGCCAATGGGCGATACTGTCGCCGATGAGAGTCTGAAACTTATCGATATCAATATGCATCAAGCTAACCAGCTCCCACTATCACGGAAACACATCGTATGCTGTGCATGCGACCCCCAACAGCAGTAGGCAGATAAAGACAATTGATAGAAAGAGATATTATGAGAATCTCAACGCGTAAGCAATTGGGGCCTTGTGAGATAATATTTTCAAAGATAGCAAACCCTTTCAAGGTAGTTCCTTTCGACAACTACTGCGAGCTACTGCTGCACCACTAAAAATCAAAGTGACTATACACTTGTTATGCTGCAGAATCAAACGGTTATCTTCTAGTTTTCATTTTTCTCGCAGCTGTCAAAAATCTGTAATATCGAGAGGATCTACTTCACTACACCGGCTTTTATCCCTTATGGCTCTGTCTCTCTCCACAAAACAGCTAGTCGTCTCTCGAGAAAAATCGCATAAAGTAAGAATTCCGCAGCTCTGGTAACTATCTCCATAGGGATTTTTGTAAAAAAAAAAAAAAAAAGCAGTTTACCTGTCAACCAAACGGTGCAGTGGGGACAAAGTTTGCCAAAGAGACCAGTTTGCCAAAGAGACACTATGTATCTATGTGTTCAATGGCAACAATTTTTTTTACTAACAATTCTTCTGTCCATAGCGAGGCTCAAGATCTAGAGCAGGGGTGGGCAAACTATGTCCCGAAGGCCAAACAAGGCCCGCTCTGTATTTTTTACGGGCCCCGAGATTGGTGTAAAACTACCATCTAATGTGGTCATTGGTTTCATATAAAAGCAGAACACACACACACACACACACACACACACACACACACACACACACACACACACACAAAACAGATGTTTGTCTGCAGAAAGAAAAAAAATCTAAATATCAACATCTAAAAACAGTGATAACTTGGACAGTGATAACAAGAAACTGATGTCGCCAAATCTTTGATTCGCCTACTAAAACACATGTTGCGGACAAACTCAGACACTAGGAGATAACGTCTGTCGGCGGACTTGATGATAAAATGTTCTTTTTCTATGAACAGACACATTTATTAAATATATAGAAGAGCTTCAGGTGATGACTGTGTCCGGCCAGAGGCATAGCGAAGGATCATAATATTAGATTACCTCACAAAAATATCCTGTCACCAGGACATTTGGAGCGTTATGTTTAAAATGAATCTTGCTGCATATTCTTTGCTGAAGTCTGGTAACTCCAGCCTGTGTTGGTTGTTTGCGGTTTTACTAGGCAACTTTACCTTCAGTAGTTTGCCATTACTACTGATTATATGCTGCCAAATAGTTTGTAGTTAAATCGAACCTGAGGTGTTAGAATTATGAAATGGCGCTCAAAGAAGCCGACAATCGATAATCTTATAACATGATAATTAAAACAAAATCCACAATTCAAAAGGGACGTTTGGATAACTTTACGAAGTCACTTCAACTCTTCATTGATCTCATCAAATTGTCTGTGAATGCTTGTGATTTCCTATATATTGCCTCATTGCCTGTTGTGAATAAACATTAATGTACACGAACATTGATTTGTTTGAACTTCTCTGTGGACTGTATTAGATGGCGGAGAGATTAACTCATTCATTACCTAGCAGCTCACCGAGCGCTTATTGAGTTAAACTTAAACTGTAACTTTTCCAAACTACCTATTCCCGCCTCAGCTGTTACAATAACCCACTCTGTTCCAGTCAGACTTTAACTCTCTCTTTCTCAGAATGTTTTTATTTAAAGGAGGGCCGGATTTAAACTTTGTGAATGCCTGAGCTATACAAAATCCCATGGCCCCAATCTATTGAAATTACGTAAGTCAATCTCACAAAATTTTAAAACGTAGTGAAAAGGTGAGAGTTGACGCATATAAAGCTGATTAATTTTATTCAAACTGAATAGGCTACAAGTTAGAATAAATAAAAGCCTGAGATAATATAACCAAAATTTATTAATAAAATGAACCTTATTAAATTTTCTTTATTGCAGTAATCATGAAACATGAGAATACATTAAAATATACAACCCCCCCCCCCCCCCCCCCCTTTTTTTTTTTTTTCCCCCACACAACAATCCAAGCCTACAATATAAAATAGTAGAGGAGAAACTGGTAAATATATGTCATATTTCACAGTATGTGGTATTCCTGACAGATGCAGGAGCGGTACTTCAGGCACTAAAATCTGGAAAAATACCTGGTATACGGAAACTACTCTCCAAAATAGGCACCCTGTGTAAGGTAACTATGCAGTGGATACCATCCCATTATGGTGTCCATCAAAATGAAAGAGCTGATAAACTAGCTAGTGAAGGTGTACACGAAGAACAACCTGACGTATGAGTCTTCTGTCAACAGAAGAGACTAATTAAACCAATCAAAAAGCCACCGAAATCGGCACAAGACAATTGCCATATTGAGGACAAACCAGAGCAAGTCCTTTTTCTACTTTTCTACTCCTTAAAACAAGACACACTCGACTTCGCAGTCATATGTACATACAATTTAGGATTGGCGAATCAGCCATGTGCACACGTGGATTCGCACCTGAGTCAACAGATCACGTTCTCCAAGACTGTCCTAAATACAAGATATCAAGACAAAACTTCTGGCCAGGAGAAACGCCGATGCAAGCCAAACTGTACGGGTCGCTGAGTAAATTACAAAAGACAGTGAGTTCATACTAGAGACAACGTTGCAAATATAGTTAATTTATTTTCAAACGAACGGAAGAAGAAGAAGCATATAAAATTGTCCTAAGCCCTTGAAATACATATCAGCTTATTTGCCCCCCCCCCCCCCTCTCAAACCCCTCAGAATAGACTGTGGCAGGATATCGATGTCAGTAAAGAACGGGTTTCTAGTTAACTTTTAAGACCTGTTATCCAATGATAGATTGGTGGGGGGGGGGGGGAATTAATTGTACTCGTCTACCAGAAAATTTATATGTGACATAATTTCAACTGCAAGCTCATTACATTCACACTGTTTATTTTCCAACGGTTCATTAAGTGGAGGAAAAGATGAGTTCTTGGATTTAGTTCGTCGAATCCATTTTTTCCGCGGGGAAAGCTGTGATGGCATCATAGGAAAGAATAATGTTGCCATGTTCTCCTTGACATTTTAAGGTCACGTTATTCAAAGCTTTCATAACATTTTGTAAAAATTATTTGGCAATGTCATTGAAAAGACAAATGAGTTTTCATTAAATGCGTAATACAGATCATTTTTTTTTTTTTAATTCGTGAGAAAGACTTTAACCTAAGACTTCAGCTCGTACAATAGAGCCAGCATATTTCTCTTTCGTAACCAAAGGACCTACGTATGAAAATGTAGAACAATGTGTGGCTTGAAGGACATCACAAAAAGAATGATTTGTGTTTAGTAAGCTTGGTTTCACAAACCTTTTATGGTTAATTTTTCATATGTAAATTTAACCATGGGAGACGTTCCGAAACAGCGCCGTACATGTTGTGAGGGCACAAAATGCAAAAAGCACACAGTCCACGAAGTGACCCAGTACAAAGTAGGGAAAGACGCACTGCACGCACAAGGTAAAAGACCTTACCGAGTGGTTATAGTGGTCGCTCTAAGTCTGTGTTCGGAAACAAGGCCAAGACAACAAGAGAGATTGTCCTGAGTATGGAGTGCACAGAATGCAAATATAAGAAACAGCTTCCCATCAAGCAATGCAAACACTTCCAGATGGGAGGTGATAAGTAGAGAAAGGGCCAGATGATTATGCTCTAGGCTCCATAATTTCACTGGCATCAAGGAAAATAAAAACTTTCAATTTTACACTTACTAAAAACAAAAAGTGTAGCTAGTTTTAGCCCATCTTTTAGATCTTGTGCAAAATTTTGGTTACCAGGGCCTAACTGTAAATTATAAAAATAAGTTATAATGATGTTTGGATTTTTTTCTTTAACTAGTTTAAGAAACCCAGATCGAGAACCCGTCACAGATAGAGCAGCAGCATCTGTACAAACACTCACTACTTTCTCCCAAGATAGTCCATTTTTTAAAAACAAAATTATGAAAGTTTTTAGTTTTGAAGCGCAAGCTTTTCGTGCTGTTTGTAAACATTTTTTTAAAGCCATTAAAAAAAAATATATATATATATATATCGTTATCTGCAAATCGACAGTATGTTATCAATTGGCAGCTTTGAGCCAAGACAGGGGTTTTATCACATTTAAATGGAAAAAACAGGTGACATTTTCACCTTTTCGATGACTCGTTTTTCTATATCTTCCGCGTGGCCGTCTCTCCTACGCTTTACATTACTGCCAGAAAGAGATATTTTTGATAATTTGCCACGAGTTTCACCACCTAAAACAATATTTGCAGCTAATAAGGTGCAATGTTTAGTAAGCTTTTCTCTAACTCTGTGTGGCTTTGTTGTCTTTCGCCATTACTAAGGACAGTTCAAATGATGCTTCAACAGTCTTCTTGTTCTGTTGAATGAAAGCACATACTGAAGCCAGTTTTACCCATTGTATAAAGTTTAGTGTGTTAGCAAAATAGTGTGCGGTTTTATTTGTTAACTCCGGATGTACTTAAATGCCATTCAGACATATAGGTCTTATTGTACCATTACTGACAACATAATGACAGACAATACAATTAGGGCCTGCTTGCCCTTACTATATAACGGCGTAAAACCAAACTTAATACAATTTTTTCTTTGGCACATACATCATTCTTTGGCACATTAAATATGTATCCTTAATAGCAGAACACTGAATCTCTCTTCTGCCTTCTGTCCCACAATAGCGTAAGCCCGGTTGGTTGGTTATTTTTGCTATTGTTTTTACAGTTTGAAGTAGACAATTCCAAGCCCAAACGTACCCTTTGTCGCCTCTTACGACATGCCCGATAGGATGCATTGGTATTATTCTTTGCTTCCTGTGAGGGAATATTACGCAAACGACTTTCATGTTAACTTTAAAATGTACAATGCGCATATGCTTTCAACAAACAAAAAGTAAAGGACCCCAAGTGTATTGGATAGGTAGTGCTAGACCTATATTTATAAACCAATTGGAACTTGTTGGGTAAAATTGTCAACATCTAGCCGGTCGCCTTTATGTTTCTTTGTGTTGATATGGATTGTTGTGTGTAGTCAGAGGTGGCCTCTCTGTCCCATTACTTGGCCTGTTTTACTGCATCTGATGTTAATTTCTTCATCCAGTTTCCCATCTTCGGTTAATGTTGCTCCCAGATATTGAAGCTGAGATGCCTGTTTAATGCCCTTGCACTCTATTCATATATTAAGTCGCTGTTCTTTCTTTCTATTGACATCGGTTATATCCTTTCAGTGTTAAGTCTCTTATTATTTTTTCATTCTTGATTCATATATTTTGGATGCTGCTGCAATTTCCTGGCTAAATCTGCTCTCAAGCCCTGGTCATCAGCAAAGAGTAATTCGTTGATCTTAGCAATACTTCCGTTCCTGGACTTAGCATCCTGGCATATACTGTTGATGTAAATGATAAAATGCATTGGTGATAAGACACATCCTTTTCTTACTCCAGATGTTACTGTGAATGGTTTTAGATGTTGCCTGATTTATTCTACAATTCCCATATTAACTTTTGTAGACTTCGACGAGAACATTCATAGAAAAATACAATGAATATCGGACACGATTAATCGGGGGCGTCTGTTATATCTCAGAGAAGGCAAGATTCTATCAGTGAAGCGGCAAGATTCTATCAGTGAAGGCTAGATAATGTATTATGAATTGTATTATTTCTTTTGGACGATAAAATCAAGACAGAGACTAAGAGACTATCTTTAGGGCAGTAAAATGGCTTTCTGTCACATCATTTCAAAAGCAATTACTGTTTCTGATTAGTACTCACAATTCGGAAAGTTCTAAATGGAATTCTGCTACTTAAGTGTTTGCCACTTGTATAGAGCTCGAAGCTTCGGGAACGAGTGAATATCTATAATACATTTCAAATGTGTACTGAACTAAAAGGGTTATTATATTTATTGTTATTATTGTTATTATTGTTATTTTTATTATCGTTATTCGTCTTCTTCCTTTCCTCCTCCGCCTTCCTTCTTCTTCTTCTTCTTCTTCTTCTTCTTCTTCTTCTTCTTCTTCTTCTTCTTCTTCTTCTTCTTCTTCTTCTTCTTCCTCCTCTTCTTCTTCTGTTGCTTCTTCTGCTGCTGCGTCTTTCTCTTCTTATCCTTATCATCCTCCTTTTTCCTTCTTCTCCTTCCTTCTTCTTTTTTTTTCTTCTTTCTTTTTTCTTTTTCTTCTTTTTTCCTCCTCCTCCTTACTTACCTTATCCTTATTCCTGAGTGACGTTCACCGACACCAGGACTGCACAGCGAGCGATTAGCACCCGGTGACACAAGATGCCACCATTCGGATTAGAATCCCACAGCCGCAAGTTTCAGAAACCCCGCTCAACCGTTGGGTTATATTAGGGCCCCTGACTACAAGCAGGTGGGGCTTTCAAATAACACAAAAATCGCATGGCATGTTGGGATGAAGTTAATATGCTCATTTGCTTTCTTCTTCTCCCTCTTGTAGATGGGCAGAGAAATATTCCACAAACAATAGAGCTTCGACCATGGTCATATCGCTTGATTACTTTTATCGATCGTAGACGAGAAATAAAGAATAAAATATAGAAATATGGACACAGTGATGCAGGCAATAACTGTTTATACATGGTACTTACCAACATGCAAAAGGGGGGGGGGGGGGGATCATCATCCCTGCCCTTTGACATCTGATTAGAGAGATCAAGCACGATTTGTTTATCCTAAGTAAACGTAATTTATTCAACATAATATTTGTAATATTCAACGTCAGATGGCGAGAGGCTCCGACTAATGCAGAGCGAAATGTGAAGTCTTCTTGACTCCTAGGCTATATCTTTTGTATATCTCTGACACGTTGATCCTGTCAGCGAAGACTCCTTGTGTATCTCTCCAACACTGTTATTGTCTTGAAGAATGTTCTTGTATCGTCCCAACACCTTGATCTTGCAGGCTGTGACTTCTCTTATCATGCACCTACATAATATCCTGTGTTTTTAGTAGACTGCCGATGTGTCACCAATATTGTGAGTTTGTACGCTGTGTCTGGGACTTCTTGTTCACACATCCCTCCAACCTGACCTTGAAGACTGTGACTTCTTGTTCACACATCCCTCCAACCTGACCTTGAAGACTGTGACTTCTTGTTCACACACCTCTCCAACCTGACCTTGAAGACTGGGACTTCTTGTTCACACGTCTCTCCAACAGGATTTTACAGGGGGTAACTTCGAGTTCACATGTCTCTCCATCCTGATCTTGAAGACTGGGACTTCTTGTTCACACATCTCTCCAGCATGACCTTGAAGACTGTGATTTCTTGTTCACACACTTCTCCAATCTAACCTTGAAGACTGTGACTTCTTGTTCACACATCTCTCCAACTTAATCTTAAAGACTGTGATTTCTCGTTCGTGTGTCTCTCCAGCAGCCCTATATGTAAGACTGTTCAAATACCTCTCCAACAACCTAATCTTGGAAGTTGTCACGTCATGTTCACGTTTTTGTGTCTCGTCAACACCCCGGTCTTGCTGGTTGTTTATGTAAACCACCAGCCCCAGCACAAGACGACTATTTTATTATGGACAGGCCAGAACAAGTCATTATCTTCCGCCTCAGAACTGGGCACAACCGATTACGAAACCACGTGTACACAAAATTCAAGATAGGCGTATGCAGAGCATGTAATCCAGGACTGCACTGAATTGGACACTTTAAGGCAAACCTTTTGGCCAGAAAGAACAACAGTGGAACGTAAACTCTATGGACCACTGAATGAACTAACAACATCAGTGAAATTTATACAAGAGACAAAATTGCTGATATAGACAACTTATTTCAGGCGAACGAAAGAAGAAAAAGCTGGTTGTTTATGTACCTCTCGAATGCTCCGGACTAATAGGAAATGGCTACTCTTCTCTGTCTACGTTCGCCCTTTATACTGGAGCTCCTATGTTGTGTTGTGATTTACAGCTAGGTTGGGATATCTGCGCCCTTACTTTCAACAGGTTCAATTTTAGCCAACGAATAATTTTATCTTTACGCCCACTCTCTCTGTCTCTCTCTCTCTCTCTCTCTCCCCCCCCCCCCCCTCTCTCTCTCTCTCTCTCTCTCTCTCTCTCTCTCTCTCTCTCTCTCTCTCTCTCTCTCTCTCTCTCTCAAATTGACTGTTAAAACATACAGGGTCTCTGCCAGACCGTCGGGAAATAAAGAGGGGTTCAAGGTTCTTATGTATCTGGGAAACACTGGTCTAGCATAAACAGATTTGTCTCATCCAACACACCCATGCATTTGGTGGGTTCTACTTGCAAAATGCATTGTCCTGACTACTCATGCCACATCCAGTTGTGGGCATTAATCTAAACTACTTCTATTATTACTTTAAAACTGTCTCTCTGATAATTTTAACTTATTCTGGCCCGAACATTCATTACCTTAGGTAAAAACTTTCTGAGAAGCTACCAATTCAATCGTCTTTGTCTGAAACTGAAAAAACTCAACACATGTATCGGCGAAGCAGTAACTCGGTACCTAGATGCGGTTGAGTCTTCTCAGCCTGTAACCACGAAGCTCTTTTGATATTTACTGCAAAAATATGCACTGTTGTACTTCGTTTGAGTTAACGTGCGTCTGAACCCACAGTCCCTATTTTATTTTCTCTAATAATTTGTCCTTATATGTTTTAGTAATAAACATGAAGTCCCCTACGTCAGCTAAACTAAAACATCATACTATCGTGTATGCTACGAAAAGTTATAGTGGCATAATAAAAACCACGTTTAGGGAACTTTCCTTTCGTTTCCGTGGCAGTGAAAATTCGTTTATTTTATACTATAAAAGAGAAAATTGCTAAGCTCATATGCTTCAGTGTCGAAATCATATTACTAATCAAGTTTATTACATCGTTTGAAATTGTGAATGGGTGATTGATTGTTATTATCACCAACTACTTTATACCATTCTCGTATAATATTTATGGTTTACAAGCCGACTAATCTTCTTTCACTATTATACTGTTCTTCATTTATATAACTTTGCTTCACTGCAGTGAGTGGTAATGTGGACAGTTTTATTTTAGTTGCTGAAAGATTTTTGCGTACCCCTGTCAGTTTCACTTGAACTGTTGAGAACGTTAATTTAAAGCTCTTTCGTGCTGCACAGAGGCACTGAAGATTCCCGGGAAGTAAAGGCGGCCGATGTGATGCTGACCACATCATTCATCCGGTGCCGATTGGTCTATAAAAAAAATGTCTAGCCCTAAATGCCCTATACGCCTATTTGATTTGATTTGATTTGATTTGATTCAAGAACCGACATCACAGCACTTGGGTCATTCCCATAAGTGCTCCGTCCCCATCTTCAGCAGTGAGCGAAGAGTTCCGATACTAATGATGCCAGTAGCATTCTGATTAAACGTCCGTCTTGCCTTTCCTCTGAGCCTCTAGAGAGAGAGGCACTGAAGATATTTGCACTGAAGATGGTCAAATCATGTGTTAAATACTGACCAATGAATAAAAGAGCACGTGCTGAAAGTCCGATGTAAAAAGTAAAGATCTCTTTTCACTCATTTAGGCACATCAGGCATATGAGAAGAGCACCGATATTTTTACAGATTAATCGGCACTAGGTGGGTAATGTGGTCAGCATTACGCCGGCCGTCTTTACTTCCCCGGGACAGCCATTCTGGTACCCATTTAAGGTTGGGTCGATCTGCGACGCCCCCTACCATGATAAAAATCCACGCACATACATACCCCCCCCCCCCCCTTCCACCCAAAACCACCACACACACCACACATTTGTTATCAAGGACATCCAGTGAAGCTCGTAATCATTCCTGCACCTCACGTATTCACTGTGAAAACGGTCTGTAACTTTAGGTGAAATCTGTGACCTTTAACCCACAACAAGGGATAAACACGTAGTGACGCAGAGTGCCACCATTCTGATGAGAATCATCCAGGTACAAGTCGCAGAGACCCCTTTCGACCTTTAGGTTATACTAGGGCCTCCGACGACAGTAGGGTAAGGCTTAACAATAAAAATTTTAAAAAAAATTAAGTTGCATATTTGGACGCTGTCTGTAACTTTCTCTGACGGTTAAGACACAGTAGTAGGAAGTGGTTAGAGCTCTGGTCTGTCTTATGGGAGACTTGAATTCGATCCTTGGTAAGGGAGAGAGATTTTTTTTCTGTCGAGGGGAAACAATTAAATCCTAACATGTACAGTTTGTGGCGACTGCACTAGCCATCCGACTACAAATACTCAGGCTCACGAACCCACTGTCATAGACCGCCCTAAAAGTGGTAAATACGGTGAATTGTGCTAAATACAATGTCACCGCTGACCTATCCTTTAACCTTAACTACAGATAAATAAATTTGATTAATTAATTTAAACTCATTACAGTCTGCTTACACGTAAATATACGCAGATCTGTGTGTATATATATAAACGCGGTGATCGAGAGTGAAAGAAAGCGAGCGCGAGAGAGAGAGAGAGAGAGGGAGAGAGAGAGAGAGAGAGAGAGGCGCCTTGATGTGGATTCCAACCGAAGTCCATCGCGCTGGCAGACAAACGTCTAGCCACTATTCTACCGCTGCTTCCACTTATTGGTCGTGCTGCCGAAAAATTACGGAACACCCTGTTAAGCATTCGTAATTGACATCTTTCTGCCCAAAATGCAGAGTGCCAAGCTGGCAGCTTTTCAATCAAATATTTCAAGGCACAGATTTCTGCCTGGAATATAGACACAATATTGGTAGAAAGTGGGGTACATATATGTTGGAATAAATGGAAAGTATGAATGAAGGAATGAACTAAGAATTGACATCCCGGCACTCGAGACATCCCACACGTGTTCCCTCTCCTTCTTCAGTAGACAAGAAAGAGTCGATATGTTAAAAGTACCTATTGCAACCTACGCTTTCCCTGCAGTGTTGAATATCTTCCAGACGCCCTGCTCCCCTCTCGCTGAACTAGTCTGTCAATGTGTGGATCCTTGGTCTGTTCTGTTGCACTGTCCACTTAATTAATCCCTCGAAAGATATCACCACTTATGCGTTTTCATAACGTAGCTCACCATCGATGGGTGTGACAGCAGCCAGTCTGTCAGCTTACTCATTACCCCGCACACCCGAAATTCATGGACAAAAAAAAATCAAGCATAATTCAAGTTCTGGAATAAGACCAAAGCCCAGAAGGGGATGAACAATCAGAATCAGCATTTACAGTCAGCATGCGCTGAGAAGAATGAGAGAGCGAGAATTAAACAGGACTGCACAAAATGAGCTTTCTGGTGTTCCAAGGGAGATAACCATACTATCGTTTAGGTGTAGAATAAACAAGCAACAGCAGGTTCTCTATTCTATACTTTTAATAACGGGAGTCAACGTGGCGGAGCGGCTAGACGCTACCGCTCCCCCGAAAAGGCACTAACCCAAGCGTGCCTTGCACTATAATGTAGCAGTATTCCACCAAGCCAAGCTAGTCTGTCCGCCTGTTCATTTCCCAACACACCGCACCGTGACCCGGTGAAAAAATCCCAACTAATACTCTCACTCGTGTCCTCCGTAGCAAAGCATGCCACTCTTCACGAAGCATACCTGTTGTGATCTTCCTCAGCATGCTTTCTGAATCAGTTACAATCACGATGTGTGTGTTTGTCGCGTTCTCTAGCCAGCGGAAAGCTGCAGTGACCGCCTCCGCCTCCATTCTTAAGCTGGACGTTGTGGTATCATATGCTAGGCTCTCCTGCACCAAACGTCGACCATTAACTTTTGCTAGAAGCCCCAAGCCCTAAAGGCGTGGAAAAGGGTCCTCTACTTATTGTACTTTACTATACTTACGATATGTCGGCACCTGTGGCTTAGGCGTTGCGAGCGCGCATTTTAATGCAGGGGTACCGGGTTCGATCCCAGCTGCTGGCCTTGTGCCTTGCGTTGGTTTCAACAGTGCTATCGAGAAGTCGAGTCCAGAAGAAGCAATGGCAAACTACTGGACGTAAATTTGCCCAGAAAAACCACAACAGCCAAAAAATGCTGGGGTTGGTTCTGCAAAGTCCTGTAAAGGATATACGACTAACCTTTTTTTTTTTACTTTTAATATTGGGTCATTGGAGGGGATGCGGTAGGGTAGTGGCTAGAGGCTCACCTGTCGGTCGGCATTATCGACGATGTTTTAAACTGACAATGGCTTCTAGGCCGGCCCAGGCTCAATTGGGTACCGTATAGTGAACTGGCGAGGCCTGCATAGAACGATTGCAATGGCCGCTTACTATGTCACTTGCACCTAAAATGCACTATTTTACTGTTTATTGTTACTATTTACTGTTTATTACAAATGTACCGCACAGTTTATGTCTCGAACATAGTGGCAAGAATTCTCGCCGCATGCTTACGCATGCACAAACTGTGACGTGTGAAAGCTGCCGGTTACTAGTACTACGATGCTAGATGCGCACACATATTCTCAACAGCAGAGTAACGAAAAGGAAAATATTAAGTGTACATTTGTACACTAAGGAAATTTTTATCTGCTAACTCTTGTACATGCAAATGTCCCCTTGTGCGTTCCGGGGCCCTATCGTGGGGAAAACAAGAATAGCCATCTGCCCTACAAAAGCATGTGCGTAAGAGTCGAGCTAATTGGGAAGCTTCCTTTGGATGAGTCGGAGTGGATCTGCCTGAAAGGCAAGGAAAATGCCGATTGGGTCACAAAATTTAAACTACACTATGTATCTGATGGGGCCCAAGGCGGGGAAAATTTCGTTTTTTAATAAAGGGCCGGGTTTTGGGGCA
>CAJHNH020005470.1:0-21064 GCA_905116865.2 Candidula unifasciata
GAGCTCGTTGGTACAGACCAAAAAAATAAGATAAAGGGAAAAACAAATTTTAGAAAATTTTTTCTAACACTGTTTGTGTCCTACCACTAAAAATTTTAGTCCCAGACTTTTTTACCATAAAAAGAACCGGGAGTGCAAGTAGGTTAAAAATGAAAGTCTGATTTGGGTTTTGGGACAATCGGGGGGAAATATTGAGGTATCTAAAAATGACCACATGACAATTTGGGGGGGGCAGAATTTGTGCCTCACGCGTTTTGGCTAAAAACATATGTACCACAAAGTTTGCCAATTTAGTCTCAGTACTATTCATTTCACACTGGACTAGATACTCTAGACTGAAGAAATTGGACACTTTGGAGCTCGTTGCGTGACAGAAAAATATATAAGATAAAGTGAAAGAACAACGAATTTTACGAAGAAGGTTCCTATACACCTTGTTTGGGTCCCTACACTATTACAGTGAGTCCCAGACCAATTATTTTATCACATGAATAGACACGCCATATGCAGAGTAGGTTAACTGGATGTCTGATTTGGCATTTTTTGTACAATCTCGGGGGCAACAAATTGAGGAACCATACAAACTGACCACAAGTGACAATTTTGCAGAATTTAGGCCTTACCGCGTTGGCCAACATCATATTTACCAAAAAGTTTGCCATTTTTTTTAGTCTCAGCTATCATTTCAGACTTGACGAGATACTCTAGATGATAATTAGGGACACTTTGGAGCTCTCGTTGGTGGACAGGAAAAATAGATAAGATAGCATACAAGTAGAAAAACAAATTTTAACGAAGAAATGTTCTCCTAACAACTCGTTTGTGTCCTACCACTCAACAGCGAGTCCCAGACAGCTTATTTTACACATGAATTAGACACGCCTAGAGGCAGAGTAGGTTACCTGGATGTCGACATTTGGCATTTTTGACAATCTGGGGTCAAACACGTTGAGATACCATAAAAATGACCACCAGGTGACAATTTTGCAGAAATTTATGCCCTTACGCGTTTGGTTGGCCACAATTAATATTGCATAAAAGTTGCCAAATTTTAGTCTCAGTCTATCATTTGACACTTGACGAAGAAACTCTAGATGGATAAATTAGGACAATATAGAGCTCGTGCGTGGACAGGTGACAAATAGATAAGATAAAAGTGAAAAACAAATTTTAAGCAAATTTCCTAACTTTTGTTTGCCTAACAACATTGGGGTGTGTCCTACCACTAAAACAGTGAGTCCAACAATTATTTTTACACATGCAATAGACACGCTAGATGCAGAGTAGGTAAACTGAAATGTCTGATTGGCATTTTATTACAATACTCGGGGGGCAACAATTGAGATAACATAAAAATGACCCACAAGTGACATTGTTTTTGCAGAATTTATGCCTTACGACGTTGGCCAAAATAATATTTTCAAAAAAGTTGCCAATTTAGTCTTCAGTCTCTCATTTCACACTTGACGAGATACTCTAGGATGAAAATGGGGACACTTTGGAGCTCGTTGGTGACAGAAAAATAGATAGATAAAAGTGAAAAACAAATTTTACGAAGAAATTGTTCCTAACAACTTGTTTTTTGTCCTACCACTAATGATAAATTGGACACTTTCGAGCTCGTTGGTGACAGAAAAATAGATAATATAAAAATTCAAAATAATTTTAACGAAGAATTGTTCCTAACAACTTGTTTGTGTCCTACCACTAAACATTGAGTCCCAGACAATTATTTTACACATGAATAGACACGCTAGATGCAGAGTAGTTAAACTGAATGTCTGATTTGGCATTTTCTACAATCTGGGGGCAACAATTGAGACAACATAAAAATGACCAACAGTGACATTTTTTCAGAATTTATGCCATTCGCGTTTGGCCAAAATCATATTTTCCAAAAAGTTGCCAATTTAGTCTCAGTCTATCATTTTACACTTGACGAGATACTCTAGATGAGAAATTGGACACTTTGGAGCTCATAGGTGACAGAAAAATAGATAAGATAAAAGTGAAAAACAAATTTTACGAAGAAATGTTCCTAACAACTTGTTTGTGTCCTACCACTAAACAGTGAGTCCCAGGCAATTATTTTACACATGAATAGACACGCTAGATGCAGAGTAGTTAAACTGGATGTCTTATTTGGCATTTGTATACAATCTGGGGGCAACAATTAAGATAACATAAAAATGACCACAAGTGACAATTTTGCAGAATTTATGCCTTACGCGTTTGGCCAAAATAATATTTGCAAAAAAGTTGCCAATTTAGTCTCAGTCTATCATTTCACACTTGACGAGATACTCTAGATGATAAATTGGACACTTTCGAGCTCGTTGGTGACAGAAAAAGAGATAACACATGAATAGACACGCTAGATGCAGAGTAGTTAAACTGAATGTCTGATTTTGGCATTTTTGTACAATCTGGGGGCAACAATTGAGATAACATAAAAATGACCACAAGTGACAATTTTCCAGAATTTATGCCTTACGCTTTTTGGCCAAAATCATATTTTCCAAAAAAGTTGCCAATTTAGTCTCAGTCTATCATTTCACACTTGACGAGATACTCTAGATGAGAAATTGGACACTTTGGAGCTCGTTAGGTGACAGAAAAATAGATAAGATAAAAGTGAAAAAACAAATTTTACGAAGAAAGGTTCCTAACACTTGTTTGTGTCCTACCACTAAACATTGAGTCCAGACAATTATTTTACACATGAATAGACACGCTAGATGCAGAGTAGTTAAACTGGATGTCTGATTTGGCATTTTGGTACAATCTGGGGGCAACAATTGAGATAACATAAAAATGACCACAAGTGACAATTTTGCAGAATTTATGCCTTACGCGTTTGGCCAAAATCATATTTTCCAAAAAGTTGCCAATTTAGTCTCAGTCTATCATTTCACACTTGACGAGATACTCTAGATGAGAAATTGGACACTTTGGAGCTCGTTTGTGACAGAAAAATAGATAAGATAAAAGTGAAAAACAAATTTTACGAAGAAATGTTCCTAACAACTTGTTTGTGTCCTACCACTAAACATTGAGTCCCAGACAATTATTTTACACATGAATAGACACGCTAGATGCAGAGTAGTTAAACTGAATGTCTGATTTGGCATTTTTGTACAATCTGGGGGCAACAATTGAGATAACATAAAAATGACCACAAGTGACAATTTTGCAGAATTTATGCCTTACGCTTTTTGGCCAAAATCATTTTTCCTAAAAAGTTGCCAATTTAGTCTCAGTCTATCATTTCACACTTGAACGAGATACTCCTAGATGATAAATTGGACACTTTGGAGCTCGTTTGTGACAGAAAAATAGATAAGATAAAAGTGAAAAACAAATTTTACGAAAGAATTTTTCCTAACAACTTGTTTGTGTCCTACACTAAACAGTGAGTCCCAGACAATTATTTTTACACATGAATAGACACGCTAGATGCAGAGTAGGTAAACTGAATGTCTGATTTGGCATTTTGGTACATCTGTGGGGCAACAATTGGAGATAACATAAAAATGACCACAAGTGACATTTTTCCAGAATTTATGCCTTCGCGTTTGGCCAAAATCATATTTGCAAAAAAGTTGCCAATTTAGTCTCAGTCTATCATTTCACACTTGACGAGATACTCTAGATGATAAATTGGACACTTTGGAGCTCATAGGTGACAGCAAAAAATAGATAAGATAAAAGTGAAAAACAAATTTTACGAAGAATGTGTTCCTACAACTTGTTTGTGTCCTACCACTAAACATTGAGTCCCAGACAATTATTTTACACATGAATAGACACGCTAGATGCAGAGTAGTTTAAACTGGATGTCTGATTTGGCATTTTTTGTACAATCTGGGGGCAACAATTGAGATAACATAAAAATGACCACAAGTGACAATTTTGCAGAATTTATGCCTTACGCGTTTGGCCAAAATCATATTTTGCAAAAAAGTTGCCAATTTAGTCTCAGTCTATCATTTCACACTTGACGAGATACTCTAGATGAGAAATTGGACACTTTGGAGCTCATAGGTGACCCGAAAAATAGATAAGATAAAAGTGAAAAACAAATTTTTACGAAGAATTGTTCCTAACAACTTGTTTGTGTCCTACCACTAAACATTGAGTCCCAGACAATTATTTTACACATGAATAACACGCTAGATGCAGAGTAGTTAAACTGGATGTCTGATTTTGGCATTTTGGTACAATCTGGGGGCAACAATTGAGATAACATAAAAATGACCACAAGTGACATTTTTTGCAGAATTTATGCCTTTCGCGTTTGGCCAAATCATATTTTTCCAAAAAGTTGCCAATTTAGTCTCAGTCTATCATTTCACACTTGACGAGATACTCTAGATGAGAAATTGGACACTTTGGAGCTCATGGGTGACAGAAAAATGATAAGATAAAAGTGAAAAACAAAATTTTACGAAGAATTGTTTTCCTAACAACTTGTTTGTGTCCTACCACTAAACATTGAGTCCCAGACAATTATTTTTACACATGAAATAGAACCACGCTAGATGCAGAGTAGTTAAACTGATGTCTGATTTGGCATTTTTGTACAATCTGGGGGCAACAATTGAGATAACATAAAAATGACCAACAAGTGACAATTTCTCCCATGAATTTATGCCTTAAACGCGTTTGGCCCCCCAAAATCATATTTTCCAAAAAGTATGTGCCAATTTAGTCTCAGTCTATCATTTCACACTTGACGAGATACTCTAGAATGATTAAATTGGACACTTTTGGAGCTCAAAGGTGACAAAGAAAAATAGATAAGATAAAAGTGAATAAACAAAATTTTTACGAAGAAATGGTTTTTTTCCTAAACAACTTGTTTTTTGTGTACAACCACTAACAGTGAGTCCCAGAACAATTACATTTACACATGGAATAGACACGCTAGATGCAGAGTATTTAACCTGGATTTCGGATTTGGGGGGGCATTTGGTACATTCTGGGAGCAAGAAAAAACAACCAATTGAGATAAAATCCAAATGCCCAAGTGACAATTTTGCAGAATTTATGCCTTTCACGTTTTGTCAAAAAAATTTTTGCAAAAAAGGTGCCAATTTCCGTTCTCAAGTCTATCTTTCACAACTTGACGACAATACTCTAGATGAAAGAAAGTGGACACTTTGGAGCTCGTAGGGTGACAGAAAAATAGATAACATAAAAGTGAAAAACAATGTTTACGAACAATTGTTCCTAACAACCTTTTTTGTGTCCTACCACTAAACAGTTGAGTCCCAGACCATTACTTTTACACATGAAAAGACACGCTAATGCAGAGTAGTTAAACTGAATGTCTGATTTGGCATTTTTGGTACAAATCTGGGAGGCAACTATTGAGATAAAAATAAAAATTGACCACAATTGGACAGTGTTTTTCCAGAATTTATGCCTTTAAACCCGGTTTGGGGGGCCAAAATAACTATTTGGAAAAAAGTTGCCCATTTTAAGTCCTCAGTACCTATCACTTTCACACTTGACGAGATCCTCTAGATGAGAAAAATTGGAGACACTTTTGAGCTCGTTGGTGACATAAAAATAGGGTAAGATAAAATTGAAAAACAAATTATTACGTAAGAATTATTTTTCCTAACAACTTGTTTGTGTCCCTAAACCACTAAACATTGGAATCCCCAGACAATTGTTAATTAAAAACAAAACACAACGTGCACAATAGACACGCTAGATGCAGAGTTAGCCAAATAAACTGCAGTGTCTGATTTGGCATTTTTGGTTACAATCTGGGGGCAACCACAAATTGGAAGATAACATAAAAATGACCCCACAAGGTGGACACAAATTTTTTCCAGAAATGTTATGCCCCTTTCGCGTTTTTTTGGCCCAAAACTCAATATTTTTTCCCCAAAAAAGTGTTGCCCAATTTAGTCTGCAGTCAACATCATTTTCAGAGACACTTTTGGACGGGCACAACCTCTAGATAAAGAAATTGGACCACTTTGGGCTCTAAGAGTGACAGAAAAATAGATAAAGATAAAAGTGCCAATTTAAAAACAAACACTTTAAACGAAGAATTGTTCCTGAAACCAAACTTTGCTTGTGGTCCTAACCAGACTAAAACATTGAAAACAAATGAGTCCCAGACAATTATTTTATACACATGAATAGACCACGCTAGAGATGCAGAGTAGGTTAAACTGGAATGTCTGATTTGGCATTTTTGGTACAAATCTGGGGGCAAAACAATTGAAGGGATAACATAAAAATGACCCACAAGTGACAATTGTTTTTCCAGTAATTTTATTGCCGTTAAGAACGCGCGTTTTTTTGGCCAAAAATCGAATAATTTTTCCCACAAAAAGTTGCCCCAATTTAGTCTCAGTCTATCATTTCAACACTTGACGAGATACTCTAGATGAGAAAATTGGACACTTTGGAGCTCATGGGGTGACAGACAAAATAGATAAGATAAAAAAAGTGAAAAAACCAAATTTAACGAAGAACTTTGTTTTCCTAAACAACTTGGTCTTTGTGTCCCCCTACCACTAAACATTTGAGTCCCAGGACAATTATATTTGAAAAACACATGAATAGAACACAAACGGCTTTAGATGGAGAGTAGTTAGAACTACTGGATATCTTTTATTTGGGCAAATTTTTTGGTAACAATCTGATCAAGGGGCCCACAAATTGGGAGATAACCATAGAAAATGAACACAAAGTGACCTTTTTTTTCCCTTCCAAGAATTTTTTAGATAATATATTTGCCGTTTCCCGCGTTTGGCCCAAAATTTCATATTATTTTTATTTTTCCAGTTGCCAATTTTAGTCTCAGTCTATCATTTCACACTTGACGAGATACTCTAGATGAGAAATTGGACACCTTTGGAGCTCATAGGTGACAGAAAAATAGATAAGATAAAAGTGAAAAAACAAATTTTACGAAGAAATGTTCCTAACAACTTGTTTGTGTCCTACCACTAAACAGTGAGTCCCAGACAATTATTTTACACATGAATAGACACGCTAGATGCAGAGTAGTTAAACTGGATGTCTGATTTGGCATTTTTGTACAATCTGGGGGCAACAATTGAGATAACATAAAAATGACCACAAGTGACAATTTTGCAGAATTTATGCCTTACGCGTTTGGCCCAAAAAATATTTGCAAAAAAGTTGCCAATTTAGTCTCAGTCTATCATTTCACACTTGACGAGATACTCTAGATGATAAATTGGACACTTTGGAGCTCGTTGGTGACAGAAAAATAGATAAGATAAAAGTGAAAAACAAATTTTACGAAGAATTGTTCCTAACAACTTGTTTGTGTCCTACCACTAAA
The DNA here is from genome assembly GCA_905116865.2 of Candidula unifasciata. NCBI lineage: Eukaryota > Metazoa > Mollusca > Gastropoda > Stylommatophora > Geomitridae > Candidula > Candidula unifasciata. The sequence continues at coordinate 7,337 of CAJHNH020005470.1, forward strand.
CATTGAGTCCCAGACAATTATTTTACACATGAATAGACACGCTAGATGCAGAGTAGTTAAACTGAATGTCTGATTTGGCATTTTTGTACAATCTGGGGGCAACAATTGAGAAAACATAAAAATGACCACAAGTGACATTTTTCCAGAATTTATGCCTTTCGCGTTTGCCAAAAATCATATTTGCAAAAAGTTGCCAATTTAGTCTCAGTCTATCATTTCACACTTGACGAGATACTCTAGATGATAAATTGGACACTTTGGAGCTCATAGGTGACAGAAAAATAGATAAGATAAAAGTGAAAAACAAATTTTCATGAAGAAGATGTTCCTAACAACTTGTTTGTGTCCTACCACTAACCCATCTTGAGTCCCAGACAATTATTTACACATGAATAGACCCACGCTAGATGCAGAGTAGACTTAAACTTTCAAGTGTCTGATTTCAATTTTTTTTGTACAATGTCTGGGGCCAACCCTTTCAATGATCAGCTCTAGAAATGAATGCATTTGACTTTTTTGCAGAATTTATTCTTACGCGTTTGGCCAAAATAATATTTGCAAAAAAGTTGCCAATTTAGTCTCAGTCTATCATTTCAAACTAGACGAGATACTCTAGATGAGAAATTGGACACTTTGGAGCTCATAGGTGACAGAAAAATAGATAAGATAAAAGTGAAAAACATTTTTTACGAAGAAATGTTCCTAACAACTTGTTTGTGTCCTACCACTAAACATTGAGTCCCAGACAATTATTTTACACATGAATAGACACGCTAGATGCAGAGTAGTTAAACTGGATGTCTGATTTGGCATTTTTGTACAATCTGGGGGCAACAATTGAGATAACATAAAATGACCACAAGTGACATTTTTCCAGAATTTATGCCTTTCGCGTTTGGCCAAAAAAATGTTTGCAAAAAAGTTGCCAATTTAGTCTCAGTCTATCATTTTACACTTGACGAGATACTCTAGATGATAAATTGGACACTTTGGAGCTCGTTGGTGACAGAAAAATAGATAAGATAAAAGTGAAAAACAAATTTTACGAAGAATTGTTCCTAACAACTTGTTTGTGTCCTACCACTAAACATTGAGTCCCAGACAATTATTTTACACATGAATAGACACGCTAGATGCAGAGTAGTTAAACTGGATGTCTGATTTGGAATTTTTGTACAATCTGGGGGCAACAATTGAGATAACATAAAATGACCACAAGTGACATTTTGCAGAATTTATGCCTTACGCGTTTGGCCAAATCATATTTCAAAAAAGTTGCCCATTTAGTCTCAGTCTATCATTTCACACTTGACGAGATACTCTAGATGATTCCATGACACTTTGGAGCTCATAGTGACAGAAAATATAAGATAAATTTTCTTTGTTTTTTTGTTCTTTACTAGAAAAATAGATAAGATAAAAGTGAAAAACAGCTCTTGATTGTTTCCTAACACTTGTTTGTGTCCTACCACTAAACATTGAGTCCCAGACAATTATTTTACACATGAATAGACACGCTAGATGCAGAGTAGGTTAAACTGAATGTCTGATTTGGCATTTTGGTACAATCTGGGGGCAACAATTGAGATAACATAAAATGACCACAAGTGACAATTTTGCAGAATTTATGCCTTTCGCGTTTGGCCAAAATCATATTTTCCAAAAAGTTGCCAATTTAGTCTCAGTCTATCATTTCACACTTGACGAGATACTCTAGATGATAAATTGGACACTTTGGAGCTCATAGGTGACAGAAAAAAAAAGATAAGATAAAAGTGAAAAACAAATTTTACGAAGAAATGTTCCTAACAACTTTTTGTGTCCTACCACTAAACAGTGAGTCCCAGACAATTATTTTACACATGAATAGACACGCTAGATGCAGAGTAGTTAAACTGGATGTCTGATTTGGCATTTTTGTACAATCTGGGGGCAACAATTGAGAGATAACATAAAAATGACCACAAGTGACAATTTTGCCAGAATTTATGCCTTACGCGTTTGGCCAAAATAATATTTGCAAAAAAGTTGCCAATTTAGTCTCAGTCTATCATTTCACACTTGACGAGATACTCTAGATGAGAAATTGGACACTTTGGAGCTCGTTGGTGACAGAAAAATAGATAAGATAAAAGTGAAAAACAAATTTTACGAAGAAATGTTCCTAACAACTTGTTTGTGTCCTACCACTAAACAGTGAGTCCCAGACAATTATTTTACACATGAATAGACACGCTAGATGCAGAGTAGTTTAAACCAAATGTCTGATTTGGCATTTTTGTACAATCTGGGGGCAACAATTGAGATAACATAAAAATGACCACAAGTGACTTTTTTTGCAGAATTTATGCCTTTCGCGTTTGTCAAAAACATTTATTTTATTTGCAAAAAAGTTGCCAATTTAGTCTCAGTCTATCATTTCACACTTGACGAGATACTCTAGATGAGAAATTGGACACTTTGGAGCTCATAGGTGACAGAAAAATAGATAAGATAAAAGTGAAAAACAATTTTTACGAAGAAATGTTCCTAACAACTTGTTTGTGTCCTACCACTAAACATTGAGTCCCAGACAATTATTTTACACATGAATAGACACGCTAGATGCAGAGTAGGTAAACTGAATGTCTGATTTGGCATTTTTGTACAATCTGGGGGCAACAATTGAGATAACATAAAAATGACCACAAGTGACAATTTTCCAGAATTTATGCCTTTCGCGTTTGGCCAAAATCATATTTTGCAAAAAAGTTGCCAATTTAGTCTCAGTCTATCATTTCACACTTGACGAGATACTCTAGATGAGAAATTGGACACTTTGGAGCTCATAGGTGACAGAAAAATAGATAAGATAAAGTGAAAAAACAAATTTTACGAAGAAATGTTCCTAACAACTTGTTTGTGTGTCCTACCACTAAACAGTGAGTCCCAGACAATTATTTTACACATGAATAGACACGCTAGATGCAGAGTAGTTAAACTGGATGTCTGATTTGGCATTTTTGTACAATCTGGGGGCAACAATTGAGATAACATAAAAATGACCACAAGTGACAATTTTGCAGAATTTATGCAATACGCGTTTGGCCAAAAAATGTTTGCAAAAAAGTTGCCAATTTAGTCTCAGTCTATCATTTCACACTTGACGAGATACTTTAAATGTTAAATTGGACATTTTGGAGCTCGTTGGTGACAGAAAAATAGATAAGATAAAAGTGAAAAAACAAATTTTACGAAGAAGTGTTCCTAACAACTTGTTTGTGTCCTACCACTAAACATTGAGTCCCAGACAATTATTTTACACATGTATAGACACGCTAGATGCAGAGTAGTTAAACTGAATGTCTGATTTGGCATTTTTGTACAATCTGGGGGCAACAATTGAGATAACATAAAAATGACCACAAGTGACATTTTTCCAGAATTTATGCCTTTCGCGTTTGCCAAAATCATATTTTCAAAAAAGTTGCCAATTTAGTCTCAGTCTATCATTTCACACTTGACGAGATACTCTAGATGAGAAATTGGACACTTTGGAGCTCATAGGTGACAGAAAAATAGATAAGATAAAAGTGAAAAACAAATTTTACGAAGAATTGTTCCTAACAACTTGTTTGTGTCCTACCACTAAACATTGAGTCCCAGACAATTATTTTACACACGAATAGACACGCTAGATGCAGAGTAGTTAAACTGGATGTCTGATTTGGCATTTTTGTACAATCTGGGCGCAACAATTGAGATAACATAAAAATGACCACAAGTGACAATTTTGTAGAATTTATGCCTTAGGCGTTTGGCCAAAATAATATTTGCAAAAAAAGATGCCAATTTAGTCTCAGTCTATCATTTCACACTTGACGAGATACTCTAGATGAGAAATTGGACACTTTTGAGCTCATAGGTGACAGAAAAATAGATAAGATAAAAGTGAAAACAAATTTTACGAAGAAATGTTCCTAACAACTTGTTTGTGTCCTACCACTAAACAGTGAGTCCCAGACAATTATTTTACACATGAATAGACACGCTAGATGCAGAGTAGTTAAACTGGATGTCTGATTTGGCATTTTTGTACAATCTGGGGGCAACAATTGAGATAACATAAAAATGACCACAAGTGACAATTTTGCAGAATTTATGCCTTACGCGTTTGGCCAAAATCATATTTGCAAAAAAGTTGCCAATTTAGTCTCAGTCTATCTTTTCACACTTGACGAGATACTCTAGATGAGAAATTGGACACTTTGGAGCTCGTTGGTGACAGAAAAATAGATAAGATAAAAGTGAAAAACAAATTTTACGAAGAATTGTTCCTAACAACTTGTTTGTGTCCTACCACTAAACAGTGAGTCCCCAGACAATTATTTTACACATGAATAGACACGCTAGATGCAGAGTAGTTAAACTGAATGTCTGATTTGGCATTTTTGTACAATCTGGGGGCAACAATTGAGATAACATAAAAATGACCACAAGTGACAATTTTTGCAGAATTTATGCCTTACGCGTTTGGCCAAAATCATATTTCCAAAAAAGTTGCCAATTTAGTCTCAGTCTATCATTTCACACTTGACGAGATACTCTAGATGATAAAATTGGACACTTTGGAGCTCATAGGTGACAGAAAAATAGATAAGATAAAAGTGAAAAACAAATTTTACGAAGAAATGTTCCTAACAACTTGTTTTGTGTCCTACCACTAAACAGTCTGTCAAAGACAATTATTTTACACATGAATAGACACGCTAGATGCAGAGTAGTTAAATAGATGTCTGATTTGGCATTTTTGTACAATCTGGGGGCAACAATTGAGATAACATAAAAATGACCACAAGTGACAATTTTGCAGAATTTATGCCTTACGCGTTTGGCCAAAATAATATTTTCAAAAAAAGTTGCCAATTTAGTCTCAGTCTATCATTTCACACTTGACGAGATACTCTAGATGATAAATTGGACACTTTGGAGCTCGTTGGTGACAGAAAAATAGATAAGATAAAAGTGAAAAACAAATTTTACGAAGAAATGTTCCTAACAACTTGTTTGTGTCCTACCACTAAACAGTGAGTCCCAGACAATTATTTTACACATGAATAGACACGCTAGATGCAGAGTAGTTAAACTGGATGTCTGATTTGGCATTTTTGTACAATCTGGGGGCAACAATTGAGATAACATAAAAATGACCACACGTGACAATTTTGCAGAATTTATGCCTTACGCGTTTGGCCAAAATAATATTTTCCAAAAAGTTGCCAATTTAGTCTCAGTCTATCATTTCACACTTGACGAGATACTCTAGATGATAAATTGGACACTTTGGAGCTCATAGGTGACAGAAAATAGATAAGATAAAAGTGAAAAACAAATTTTTACGAAGAAATGTTCCTAACAACTTGTTTGTGTCCTACCACTAAACAGTGAGTCCCAGACAATTATTTTACACATGAATAGACACGCGCTAGATGCAGAGTAGTTAAACTGGATGTCTGATTTGGCATTTTGTACAATCTGGGGCAACAATTGAGATAACATAAAAATGACCACAAGTGACAATTTTGCAGAATTTATGCCTTACGCGTTTGGCCAAAATCATATTTGCAAAAAAGTTGCCAATTTAGTCTCAGTCTATCATTTCACACTTGACGAGATACTCTAGATGATAAATTGGACACTTTGGAGCTCATAGGTGACAGAAAAATAGATAAGATAAAAGTGAAAAACAAATTTTACGAAGAAATGTTCCTAACAACTTGTTTGTGTCCTACCACTAAACAGTGAGTCCCAGACAATTATTTTACACATGAATAGACACGCTAGATGCAGAGTAGTTAAACTGGATGTCTGATTTGGCATTTTGGTACAATCTGGGGGCAAACATTGAGATAACATAAAAATGACCACAAGTGACAATTTTGCAGAATTTTATGCCTACGCGTTTGGCCAAAATCATATTTGCCAAAAAGTTGCCAATTTAGTCTCAGTCTATCATTTCACACTTGACGAGATACTCTAGATGATAAATTGGACACTTTGGAGCTCGTTGGTGACAGAAAAATAGATAAGATAAAAGTGAAAAACAAATTTTACGAAGAAATGTTCCTAACAACTTGTTTGTGTCCTAACACTAAACAGTGAGTCCCAGACAATTATTTTACACATGAATAGACACGCTAGATGCAGAGTAGGTAAACTGGATGTCTGATTTGGCATTTTTGTACAATCTGGGGGCAACAATTGAGATAACATAAAAATGACCACAAGTGACATTTTTCCAGAATTTATGCCTTTCGCGTTTGGCCAAAATCATATTTTCAAAAAGTTGCCAATTTAGTCTCAGTCTATCATTTCACACTTGACGAGATACTCTAGATGATAAATTGGACACTTTGGAGCTCGTTGGTGACAGAAAAATAGATAAGATAAAAGTGAAAAACAAATTTTACGAAGAAATGTTCCTAACAACTTGTTTGTGTCCTACCACTAAACAGTGAGTCCCAGACAATTATTTTACACATGAATAGACACGCTAGATGCAGAGTAGTTAAACTGGATGTCTGATTTGGCATTTTTGTACAATCTGGGGGCAACAATTGAGATAACATAAAAATGACCACAAGTGACATTTTGCAGAATTTATGCCTTACGCGTTTGGCCAAAATCATATTTGCAAAAAAGTTGCCAATTTAGTCTCAGTCTATCATTTCACACTTGACGAGATACTCTAGATGAAAATTGGACACTTTGGAGCTCTCATAGGTGACAGAAAAATAGATAAGATAAAATTGAAAAACAAATTTTACCAAGAAATGTTCCTAACAACTTGTTTGTGTCCTACCACTAAACAGTGAGTCCCAGACAATTATTTTACACATGAATAGACACGCTAGATGCAGAGTAGTTAAACTGGATGTCTGATTTGGCATTTTTGGTACAATCTGGGGGCAACAATTCAGATAACATAAAAATGGCCACAAGTGACAATTTTGCAGAATTTATGCCTTACGCGTTTGGCCAAAATCATATTTGCAAAAAAGTTGCCAATTTAGTCTCAGTCTATCATTTCACACTTGACGAGATACTCTAGATGATAAATTGGACACTTTGGAGCTCGTTGGTGACAGAAAAATAGATAAGATAAAAGTGAAAAACAAATTTTACGAAGAAATGTTCCTAACAACTTGTTTGTGTCCTACACTAAACATTGAGTCCCAGACAATTATTTTACACATGAATAGACACGCTAGATGCAGAGTAGTTAAACTGAATGTCTGATTTGGCATTTTTGTACAATCTGGGGGCAACAATTGAGATAACATAAAAATGACCACAAGTGACATTTTTGCAGAATTTATGCCTTTCGCGTTTTGGCCAAAATAATATTTTGCAAAAAGTTTGCCAATTTAGTCTCAGTCTATCATTTCACACTTGACGAGATACTCTAGATGAGAAATTGGACACTTTGGAGCTCATAGGTGACAGAAAAATAGATAGATAAGATAAAAGTGAAAAACAAATTTTACGAAGAAATGTTCCTAACAAACTGTTTGTGTCCTACCACTAAACAGTGAGTCCCAGACAATTATTTTACACATGAATAGACACGCTAGATGCAGAGTAGGTAAACTGGATGTCTGATTTGGCATTTTTGTACAATCTGGGGGCAACAATTGAGATAACATAAAAATGACCACAAGTGACATTTTTTGCAGAATTTATGCCTTACGCGTTTGGCCAAAATCATATTTTCCAAAAAAGTTGCCAATTTAGTCTCAGTCTATCATTTCACACTTGACGAGATACTCTAGATGAGAAAATTGGACACTTTGGAGCTCGTTAGGTGACAGAAAAATAGATAAGATAAAAGTGAAAAACAAATTTTACGAAAGAATTGTTCCTAACAACTTGTTTTGTGTCCTACCACTAAACATTGAGTCCCAGACAATTATTTTACACATGAATAGACACGCTAGATGCAGAGTAGTTAAACTGAATGTCTGATTTGGCATTTTTGGTACAATCTGGGGGCAACAATTGAGATAACATAAAAATGACCACAAGTGACATTTTTTGCAGAATTTATGCCTTTCGCGTTTGGCCAAAATCATATTTTCAAAAAAGTTGCCAATTTAGTCTCAGTCTATCATTTCACACTTGACGAGATACTCTAGATGAGAAATTGGACACTTTGGAGCTCATAGGTGACAGAAAAATAGATAAGATAAAAGTGAAAAACAAATTTTACGAAATATTGTTCCTAACAACTTGTTTGTGTCCTACCACTAAACATTGAGTCCCAGACAATTATTTTACACATGAATAGACACGCTAGATGCAGAGTAGTTAAACTGGATGTCTGATTTGGCATTTTTGTACAATCTGGTGGCAACAATTGAGATAACATAAAAATGACCACAAGTGACAATTTTGCAGAATTTATGCCTTACGCGTTTGGCCAAAATCATATTTTGCAAAAAAGTTGCCAATTTAGTCTCAGTCTATCATTTCACACTTGACGAGATACTCTAGATGATAATTGGACACTTTGGAGCTCATTGGTGACAGAAAAATAGATAAGATAAAAGTGAAAAACAAATTTTACGAAGAAATGTTCCTAACAACTTGTTTGTGTCCTACCACTAAACAGTGAGTCCAATGAAATTATTTTACACATGAATAGACACGCTAGATGCAGAGTAGGTAAACTGGATGTCTGATTTGGCATTTTTGTACAATCTGGGGGCAACATTTGGTATAACATAAAAATGACCACAAGTGACAATTTTGCAGAATTTATGCCTTACGCGTTTGGCCAAAATCATTTTTTCAAAAAAGTGGCCAATTTAGTCTCAGTCTATCATTTCACACTTGACGAGATACTCTAGATGAGAAATTGGACACTTTGGAGCTCGTTGGTGACAGAAAAATAGATAAGATAAAAGTGAAAAACAAATTTTACGAAGAAATTGTTCCTAACAACTTGTTTGTGTCCTACCACTAAACATTGAGTCCCAGACAATTATTTTACACATGAATAGACACGCTAGATGCAGAGTAGTTAAACTGGATGTCTGATTTGGCATTTTGTACAATCTGGGGGCAACAATTGAGATAACATAAAAATGACCACAAGTGACAATTTTGCAGAATTTATGCCTTACGCGTTTGGCCAAAAATATTTTGCAAAAAAGTTGCCAATTTAGTCTCAGTCTATCATTTCACACTTGACGAGATACTCTAGATGATAAATTGGACACTTTGGAGCTCGTTGGTGACAGAAAAATAGATAAGATAAAAGTGAAAAAACAAATTTTACGAAGAATGTTCCTAACAACTTGTTTGTGTCCTACCACTAAACAGTGAGTCCCAGACAATTATTTTACACATGAATAGACACGCTAGATGCAGAGTAGTTAAACTGATGTCTGATTTGGCATTTTTGTACAATCTGGGGGCAACAATTGAGATAACATAAAAATGACCACAAGTGACATTTTTGCAGAATTTATGCCTTACGCCTTTGGCCAAAATCATGTTTGCAAAAAAAGTTGCCAATTTATTCTCAGTCTATCATTTCACACTTGACGAGATACTCTAGATGATAAATTGGACACTTTGGAGCTCATAGGTGACAGAAAAATATGAAAGATAAAAGTGAAAAACAAATTTTACGAAGAAATGTTCCTAACAACTTGTTTGTGTCCTACCACTAAACAGTGAGTGCCAGACAATTATTTTACACATGAATAGACACGTTAGATGCAGAGTAGTTAAACTGGATGTCTGATTTGGCATTTTTGTACAATCTGGGTGCAACAATTGAGATAACATAAAAATGACCACAAGTAACAAGTTTGCAGAATTTATGCCTTACGCGTTTGGAAAAAATAATATTTGCAAAAAAGTTGCCAATTTAGTCTCAGTCTATCATTTCACACTTGACGAGATACTCTAGATGATAAATTGGACACTTTGGAGCTCGTTGGTGACAGAAAAATAGATAAGATAAAAGTGAAAAACAAATTTTACGAAGAATTGTTCCTAACAACTTGTTTGTGTCCTACCACTAAACATTAAGTCCCAGACAATTATTTTACACATGAATAGACACGCTAGATGCAGAGTAGGTAAACTGAATGTCTGATTTGGCATTTTTGTACAATCTGGGGGCAACAATTGAGATAACATAAAATGACCACAAGTGACATTTTTCCAGAATTTATGCCTTTCGCGTTTGGCCAAAATCATATTTTCCAAAAAAGTTGCCAATTTAGTCTCAGTCTATCATTTCACACTTGACGAGATACTCTAGATGAGAAATTGGACACTTTGGAGCTCATAGGTGACAGAAAAATAGATAAGATAAAAGTGAAAAAAAAAAACAAATTTTACGAAGAAATGTTCCTAACAACTTGTTTGTGTCCTACCACTAAACATTGAGTCCCAGACAATTATTTTACACATGAATAGACACGCTAGATGCAGAGTAGTTAAACTGGATGTCTGATTTGGCATTTTTGTACAATCTGGGGGGCAACAATTGAGATAACATAAAAATGACCACAAGTGACATTGTTGCAGAATTTTTGCCTTACGCGTTTAGCCAAAATAATATTTGCAAAAAAGTTGCCAATTTAGTCTCAGTCTATCATTTCACACTTGACGAGATACTCTAGATGATAAATTGGACACTTTGGAGCTCGTTGGTGACAGAAAAATAGATAAGATAAAAGAGAAAAACAAATTTTACGAAGAAATGTTCCTAACAACTTGTTTGTGTCCTACCACTAAACAGTGAGTCCCAGACAATATTTTTTACACATGAATAGACACGCTAGATGCAGAGTAGTTAAACTGGATGTCTGATTTGCATTTTTGTACAATCTGGGGGCAACAATTGAGATAACATAAAAATGACCACAAGTGACAATTTTGCAGAATTTATGCCTTACGCGTTTGGCCAAAATAATATTTGCAAAAAAGTTGCCAATTTAGTCTCAGTCTATCATTTCACACTTGACGAGATACTCTAGATGATAAATTGGACACTTTGGAGCTCGTTGGTGACAGAAAAATAGATAAGATAAAAGTGAAAAACAAATTTTACGAAGAATTGTTCCTAACAACTTGTTTGTGTCCTACCACTAAACAGTGAGTCCCAGACAATTATTTTTCACATGAATAGACACGCTAGATGCAGAGTAGGTAAAACTGAATGTCTTATTTGGCATTTTGGTACAATCTGGGGGCAACAATTGAGATAACATAAAAATGACCACAAGTGACATTTTTCGCGTTTGGCCAAAATCATATTTTCCAAAAAGTTGCCAATTTAGTCTCAGTCTATCATTTCACACTTGACGAGATACTCTAGATGATAAATTGGACACTTTGGAGCTCATAGGTGACAGAAAAATAGATAAGATAAAAGTGAAAAAAAAAAACAAATTTTACGAAGAAATGTTCCTAACAACTTGTTTGTGTCCTACCACTAAACAGTGAGTCCCAGACAATTATTTTACACATGAATAGACACGCTAGATGCAGAGTAGTTAAACTGGATGTCTGATTTGGCATTTTTGTACAATCTGGGGGCAACAATTGAGATAACATAAAAATGACCACAAGTGACAATTTTGCAGAATTTATGCCTTACGCGTTTGGCCAAAATCATATTTTCCAAAAAGTTGCCAATTTAGTCTCAGTCTATCATTTCACACTTGACGAGATACTCTAGATGAGAAATTGGACACTTTGGAGCTCGTTGGTGACAGAAAAATAGATAAGATAAAAGTGAAAAACAAATTTTACGAAGAAATGTTCCTAACAACTTGTTTGTGTCCTACCACTAAACAGTGAGTCCCAGACAATATTTTTTTACACATGAATAGACACGCTAGATGCAGAGTAGTTAAACTGGATGTCTGATTTGGCATTTTTGTACAATCTGGGGGGCAACAATTGAGATAACATAAAAATGACCACAAGTGACATTTTTGCAGAATTTATGCCTTACGCGTTTGGCCAAAATAATATTTGCAAAAAAGTTGCCAATTTAGTCTCAGTCTATCATTTCACACTTGACGAGATACTCTAGATGATAAATTGGACACTTTGGAGCTCGTTGGTGACAGAAAAATAGATAAGATAAAAGTGAAAAACAAATTTTACGAAGAATTGTTCCTAACAACTTGTTTGTGTCCTACCACTAAACATTGAGTCCCAGACAATTATTTTACACATGAATAGACACGCTAGATGCAGAGTAGGTAAACTGAATGTCTGATTTGGCATTTTGGTACAATCTGGGGGCAACAATTGAGATAACATAAAAATGACCACAAGTGACATTTTTCCAGAATTTATGCCTTTCGCGTTTGGCCAAAATCATATTTTCCAAAAAGTTGCCAATTTAGTCTCAGTCTATCATTTCACACTTGACGAGATACTCTAGATGAGAAATTGGACACTTTGGAGCTCATAGGTGACAGAAAAATAGATAAGATAAAAGTGAAAAACAAATTTTACGAAGAAATGTTCCTAACAACTTGTTTGTGTCCTACCACTAAACAGTGAGTCCCAGACAATTATTTTTACACATGAATAGACACGCTAGATGCAGAGTAGTTAAACTGGATGTCTGATTTGGCATTTTTGTACAATCTGGGGGCAACAATTGAGATAACATAAAAATGACCACAAGTGACAATTTTGCAGAATTTATGCCTTACGCGTTTGCCAAAATAATATTTTCCAAAAAGTTGCCAATTTAGTCTCAGTCTATCATTTCACACTTGACGAGATACTCTAGATGAGAAATTGGACACTTTGGAGCTCGTTGGTGACAGAAAAATAGATAGGTTATAAGAGAAAAACAAATTTTACGAAGAAATGTTCCTAACAACTTGTTTGTGTCCTACCACTAAACAGTGAGTCCCAGACAATTATTTTACACACGAATAGACACGCTAGATGCAGAGTAGTTAAACTGGATGTCTGATTTGGCATTTTGGTACAATCTGGGGGGCAACAATTGAGATAACATAAAAATGACCACAAGTGACATTTTTCCAGAATTTATGCCTTACGCGTTTGGCCAAAATCATATTTTCCAAAAGTTGCCATTTAGTCTCAGTCTATCATTTCACACTTGACGAGATACTCTAGATGAGAAATTGGACACTTTGGAGCTCATGGTGACAGAAAAATAGATAAGATAAAAGGGAAAAACAAATTATTACGAAGAATTGTTCCTAACAACGTGTTTGTGTCCTACCACTAAACATTGAGTCCCAGACAATTATTTTACACATGAATAGACACGCTAGATGCAGAGTAGGTAAACTGAATGTCTGATTTGGCATTTTGGTACAATCTGGGGGCAACAATTGAGATAACATAAAAATGACCACAAGTGACATTTTTTCCAGAATTTATGCCTTTCGCGTTTGGCCAAAATCATATTTTCCAAAAAGTTGCCAATTTAGTCTCAGTCTATCATTTCACACTTGACGAGATACTCTAGATGATAAATTGGACACTTTGGAGCTCGTTGGTGACAGAAAAATAGATAAGATAAAAGTGAAAAAACAAATTTTACGAAGAATTGTTCCTAACAACTTGTTTGTGTCCTACCACTAAACATTGAGTCCAGACAATTATTTTACACATGAATAGACACGCTAGATGCAGAGTAGGTCAACTGAATGTCTGATTTGGCATTTT
>CAJHNH020005471.1:0-21062 GCA_905116865.2 Candidula unifasciata
ATAACACGATCTTCTTATTTAATCATTGCCGTCTGATGGAATGCCTGCAGGGAATAACCAGGGGACTAAACCAACGCTCCATACTCAGGAAAAGGATGAGACGATTTACAATCAGACGGTTACTGTCGCTGGCTTGCTGCTGAAAATGGGGACTGAGCACTTATGGGAGTGTCCCGAGTGTTGTGTTGTCAATTCTTAATTCAACATTCCTTTACGTTTCAGGAAGAAAAGGTATCCATTTTAGGTTAGGTCGAACGAGCAAGGTCCTGCAATCAAAGAGTGTGAACATGCTTGTTGTCACGTTTCTTCTCGAGTTGCTAAAAACCTGTCTTTAAGAAACCTAAAGTAAATTTATTGTCTTTAATTTCAACATCATGTGTATATGTGCCCAGGCACTGATTACAGAGATAAGACATATACATATGTGACAAAGAAATAAGCAGTGAATATGATGAGTCACCAGAACAGCGAGAATTAGTACTTCACAGTAAAACTAAATAGTTTGAGGTGGAAATATGCCTCCTTATTTTGAAGACTTTAATCGGAATATGAATGTTGACTTAAGAATCGACATCAAAACATCTCGTTAGCATCATCGTCATCACCACCATCATCCAGGTGCCTTGCCGATTGGTCAGTGGGGGGGGGGGGCAGATCATGACTCTCAATAATCTCGCGGATCTACTGCAAGCATGGTACTACAGTTTTCGTTGTATCCGACAACCTCCATTGTCATGCAACAAGACTGTCAAGAATCTTCTCTCGTTGTCTTCCTCTATCCCTCCTTCCAAAGATCTTTCCAGTGGTCACAGCATGTTTCTGTTTGCACCTCTTCTCAAACATGGCAGGAAAATGATGACTGACTCCTTCTAATGTCTGTGATAAGTTGTCTTCGGGCTCCAGCCTCTTTCATAAAACACTGGTTGCTCTTTTTGGCTGTCCAAGTTATATTCTAAGCATTCTTCTTGTAAACAACCACATCTCTGAGGCCTCAAGGAAATGTTTGGCATAGCCTCCCGATTGTCCAGACTTCACAACCAATATGTTGTAAAACTGGATGCATGTAGACAAAGCAAGAATCTCTTTTCTAAACTCTCAATGACAAGGCTATACTTGCACAAGATGTTCTAAATTGTATAAAAAGTTTTTGACCACATTGTCCCCATTCTCGTTTCTCTTGTCCCATTTATTGCATATTCCAATTCCTCGATGTTACCCATGTGCCCAGATACATTCGGGATACCCCCTTAATTATAGTGCTCGGTCGCCATCTTCAGGACGCAAACAAAGAAAAGGCAATTGCCAATCCGATGGACACCAGTACCTGTCCTGCATTGAATATTCGTCTATTCCCCTTCTATTGAGTGTTAGGCATCAGCTAAAATATTTTATAATATGGAGACTTCAATCGTTGAACCGTCATTATCTGCTGAAACTAAATCACTGATTGAAAATCTTTGTTCTTTCTTCAGTAAATTGAAAACCATTGCTTCTGATGCACCCACTAAAATAAAGAAATTGAACATCTGGCGAAAATTTATTACAAAACCTGCATTATATTACATTTTGAATAAATGTGAGTATCTCAAGTCTATATACTTGTTTTTGAATTGTGTGAGGTTTTCTCTGCACTGTAAAGGAAAATAATTGTTGGACAGTTTGAATCGTGCTTCAGAGTATGTTAAAATTGCGCTAGTTGGTGTTCATGTGCACGACGGTAACCAGCTGTGAGGAGAAAGGGTTCTATCCCAATATCTCCCCCCCCACCCCTCACCCCTCCCCCCCCCCACCCCCCCCAATAGACAGTCGAACATTTTAGGGCGTGGTAGCTGGGCGGCATGCTGTCGAGGGACCTTTCGTAGGACGTACGAGGGTTGGGGTTAGGCGCACTTCTAAATGTTTTAGGGTAGTTGAAATCATCAGAAAGCAGGGACACCTGCTCTTACTACCCTGGAAAGTATGGGACTGTCTTGTAACGTCATCCTAGGGGTAGATTTATGGAAAGCACCGGATAATTTTTTTTTAAAGACTGAAGCTTAGAAAAAATATGCTTAGTTGTACAGTTAGACAGAATCGTTTGAATTAGCTTTCATTCGTGTGCATAGAAAATGGCATCCCGAAGACCACTGACTTCAAGCCAGTAACAAAGCAGTTCTGTGAAAAGAATTCCGGAAAAGGCTTGCTATGATATGAAGTTCGTGGTAATTTCATACTGTGTCATCTGACTTATTATGTGTACTTTATAAACAACAATTCTGTTGAAGTGCCAGTTAAATAAATATTCCAAATTTTACTGACCAATTACATTTTAATTCCATGAGGGGTTGTGTCATGGGAGCCCTGGCACACTAGGGGTCAATGATGCTGATAAGACAGCCTTACTATTATTGCCTGTATATCTTACTTTCGTGGTGTGGGTCGGGGTTTATGGACCTGAGGATCTATGGCCACATGGCTAGTTCTGTCGCCATGGACTGTGTGGGTTAGGATTTGTTGGTTTTTTTATTTTTTCGTTTTTTTTTCCTCTCTTTTTTTTTCCATAAAAGGGGGCGGAAAAAGGGGGGGGGGGGGGTAAATTACATAATAAAACAACCGATAACTCTACAAAGTATTGGAACCTGAGTCTTCCTCGTGACAGCGCTGAGTTCTTAACAGTTCGGCCAGTCGCCCCATTATTGATTAAGAAAGTAATGTAGATATTTTACCACGAAGAAGGAAGATTCTATAGGCCCCTTTCAAAACACATGACTTTATAAGTAAAGTAAAGTAAAGTAAAGATCCCTTTCCACCCCTTTAGGCGCATCGGGCATATGGGAAGAGCACCCATATTTGTACAGACCATCAGCACTCAATGGGTAATGTGGTCAGCATTACGCCGACTGTCTTTACTTCCCCAGGACAGCCCATCCTGGTACCCATTTTAGGCTGGGTCGACCTGCGACGCCCCGTACCATGATAAAATCCACGCGGCCGGCATTGGGTTTCGATCGCGGTAAGCTGGGTTACGAGTCGGGCTCGCAACGCCTAAGCCACTACTTTACATAAAATCTCCACAAATCGTGTACGGATCGACACGAATTGACGCATTTGGCCTCAGATTGTCCGTGTCTTTATGATTTCATAATTTACAATTACAGTTTTCTTAAAACTGTGAATTTCGTTGATCTTTTTATGACAGGAAAATAAAGGGGGAAAAAAACAACATAAAAATACAAAACAGTAATTATTACACATTGAGTGATTGTTTGGAAATCGATTCACATGTGCAGCAATGCGTGATGATTGTGTTGATAGCCTAATCCCCACTACATGAAAAGTCCGCAACCCAGACCAGACTTTTGCAGAAGATGACTACCTGAGAGCGAAACGCCTTTGCCACGCGCGCAATTTTATATTTTGAAAAAGTGTCCCTTTCTCAGTTTACTTAAGTTAATGTAGGCATGTTTACTGTTTGCTTCAAATCGGTGTCCCTTTTTACATGTGCAAATAAGGCAAAACAAAATATAGATCTTTGTTGACATAAAAAACAAAAAGTTTTCTAAGGTCATGATTGTTTACGAGCTGAATACCCAATTTTAACAACCTACACCGAATAGTGACTTACATATTTTTTAATTTTGGTTTGGACTTTTGGAACGGACTATAATTCGATTAGATTATTTTCTAGATAAAGACGTCGGTAGATACATTATCTTGTTGTGTCAATGTATTTTGCTTCACCGAGCTTCTGAACTTGTTGTGGTTGACTGTGTATGATCAGTGGCTTCTTATTTTAGCTTAGAATAGTTTAGACATATTTTGCCAGACATGGAGACTACATAGGCTCACCAATTTTCTTCCGAAGCTCTTCTTCTTCTTGTTCTGAAATGTATACAATAAATTTCCATTGTAAATGTGCATAAATAGAGCAAAGGACCCTTTTTGGATTGCAAATACTGTGCTAGACGCAATGCTTTCTTTTCTTATAAGTAATAAACATAAATTGTGATCAGCAATTACAAAAAGAAGTAGACGGATAAAAGTCGACACTAGACAAGACTTCTACTGATCATCGGCATTTTTTTTAAAGGGGTGCTACTACTGCACGCCCCCACCCCCTTCCCCCTCTCCACAGTTAAGCAAAACAAACAAATGAAAGCACTGGGACTCATATGTTTAGGACATGTCAGTAACAAATAGTCAAACTCTCCCCCCCCCCCCTCTCTCTCCTCTCTCATCTCTCTCTCTCTCTCTCTCTCTCTCGCCCCCTTTTGTTTGTGCTTAAATAAATGCGTATGCATGTGAACATAAATTGCTCACTTAATTTTGACTTCAGTTCTTCTTCTTGTTTTCCTGAAGTAGTAAATGACAAACAACAAAAACTATTGAGCTCACTTACATCAAATGTAGGTTCATGTGGACATGTTTACATCGGTGTTTGTGTGTGCGTGTGTGTGTCTGTGTGTGTCTGTGTGTGTCTGTGGTAGATGTCCTAGTTTTTATTACTTTACCTTGTATACCAGTAAATCTACTTGATTTCATATCGTGGTGCGTTTTAAAACTTATGCTGTCATACTTCAACAAATATCTCGAAAACTCCTGCATGAATCAACACGAATTTGTGCATGTGGTCTTAGATTTTCATTGTCCTATAATTCTATAATTTAATATTGTACAGATGCTGCTGTTTTCGTAAAACGACAAATTTTTGGGGATATTACTTTGACTAATGCTTTTTAATACATTTCCCACCTTCTGTTATCAGGGTATACCGGCTTTTAAATGTATCAGCTCGCTTGATGATTATCCCATTCACTGTGATGCTGCATTCTGGAGGTAGGACATTTAGTGATAATGAACCCAACGATACCGATAGGCAGCCTGTACAATATGACAATGGGAACACTTATAGGCAGATGGAGATTTAGTGGAAGATGGACTGACGGAGTCGCTGCCAGCTCAAAATCTTATAAGATCACAGCATAGGAGCAACGGAACATGCCCTTGCTAAGCTACCTATTATCAATAAACTGTTATATCCAGCCTCAAAAACAGATATTGACAAAAAAATAAGCGACTACATAGAGACAGCAATAACCACCACTTACTTAACTCCTCCTTCTCTGCATCTAAAAAAGAGGGGAAAACACCAACTAATTAAATGTAATCATTAGAGTAAACTAAACCATTATTCAAGTTTAATCAATTGAACTATTTACTATTTCAAATCAATTTTACTTGGTGATGTTAAATTCATGTATTTATTGCCGTGTTGTGCCATTGTGTGGCACATAGGGCTCGCAGTCTATTCTCCATTCCTGTCTATACTGTGAAATTTCAACGATAACATGGATGGACTCCAGTAGGGCAATTTCAATTTCTTATAATTTAGCAGACAGACTTGCAAAAATGGAACAAAGGAGAAACAACACGAACATTGTCATTGTCATTACCAGAAATCAGAACAATTATCAAAGGAAAATACAAGGGATTGTGGAGAGAACAAACTAACAGTAAACATCCACAAGACCCCATCAGCAGACTCAACAGAAAGCAACATACAACAATTTTCCGTCTACGAACAGGACACTGCAGGCTCAACTACCACATGCATAAATAAAGATTGTAAAGTGCCCCCAGTGTGCCTGTCAAACAGGACCCCAAACACCTCAGCACATTCTGCAGACCTGCCCACTCTACCTGCAACTTCGAAAAGACACCTGGCCTCAAGAGCAAAGTGTGCAGGGCAAGCTATGGGGAACCATGCAGGACCTGCAGCTGACATGGGAGTTCATAGAGGCAACCCATCTGATGGTCTGATCTGAGCATACGAAACCGAACGCAAAGAATAAGAAGAAGAAAAATGTCTCATCAACGTTCGCTTTAGGGTTTCTTTGGACGTCCTCGTCCCCTACCCCTTCCCCTAGCCCTAAAGTAGCAACCAAGACCTAAACAATACCAAATGGGCACAACCGTAGGATATATTAAGTTTTACACTGATACCTATTTAATCATGGGTAGACCTGAAAGCTGGGTTAATTTTTGAAAACACGTCCGTCTCTGTCGGGATCTGATCTCTGGCCTTCCGATCCGCATGCGAGCGTCTGGCTGCTATACCATGGTGGATCTCTTGAGTTTATGTGTGAATACACGTAGTTCGAATCCTCTACAGGACGTGGAGAACCAGCTTTCAGCATGTTTGGCATGTTGTGGTGTTTCTAGGCACATTACGTCCAGGACGTTTGGACATTGCTTACTGGAGGGTCGGGCTTCTCGATACTACTGTCGAAACTAACCAGGGCCGCAGCTAGGATTGAACACAGGCACCAAGCATCTACGACGCTCGTTCGCAACGCCTAAGCCCACAGACGCGAACCAGATGTTAAAACTACAATATGAAAGTTGACTTAATTAAAACAAATTATTAAATTATATATTTAAAAAATGTAATAACAATAAAATAATATAAACTATGAATTTAAAAAAAAAATAAAAAAAAATAAAAAAAAAATAAATTTAAAAAAAAAATGCGTAAAAAGAGAAAGGCTTCAAAGTATGTTCACTACCCGTAACCTTTACAATGAAGCTTGCCAATCTGCTCTCTAAAACATCCATGTCTTCACCTTTCTCAGCATGCTTTCAAAGAGTCTGTTACAATTACGACGTTTCCTGTGTATGCATTTGGTCTATAAGCCACCGGAGAGTGCAGTTACCGCCTTCACCTCAGTCCTCATGCTAGATGTCGTGGCGACGAGATAATTCACCAAATCTCAATACCTGTACAAACAACCATTACGTCTGTTTTAAGTTCGGCTAAGCGCAGCGAGGGAGATGTCGAGGCTTGGGAGTCATGACCCAGGTCGGCAGCCTCTGAGATCGTCGTGGATGAAACAAGGGTAGACGAGGAACACATACTGAAGATCGGTAGTCCTGCGGGTGCATGCTCCCGTTGTGTTGATCTTCTTGTTTCTTAGAGGTTTCATCTATGCAGGTCCCTGTGTAGGCTGGCGGCATGTTATTTCAGGGCCATGAAAGAGGTTATGAATCAAAACAGTGCACGTTACAATGAGATGCTCTTGAAGGCTTAAGTGACTTGTGTAGTGGAGTAAATGGACAAGTCCCGCTCATCTGAATTTCCTTGTGATAAATTACTTTGTCCCCATATAACATTGGGATTTCTGTATTGAGTGGAACATCTTAATTTTGTGTGCTTTTAAATGAGTTGAGTGGGATGATTCAAGAACCGACCATCGCAGCACTGGGAATTCCCATAAGCCCTCTGTCACCATTTTCAGCAAGCAGCGGAGGAGTTCTATATCATGGTGCCAGTGTCTTCCTTTACTCTGAGCGTCGAGTATTCGGCCAGATACCATTAGTCGTCCTCGCTGCCTTACACCCGACAATAGTGAATTCATTTTTTGTTTCTCCCTCCTTCTTCTCTCTTCCTCTGCCTTCTCCCCATTATCTATCCCGTTTTCTTCGTTTTTTCCTTCTTCTTCACCTCTCTACCCACCACAAGACCTCAGTATTCCACCACCACGTTGTGGCAGAGCCCCCCCCAAGCCAGTCTGTCCGCCTGTTAAATTCCACCACACCGGCAGCCGCGTGAAAAAACAGATTCAGACAGTGCCTCATCACCGGTGACCTCCTGAAGCGAAAGCATGCCACTTCTGCACGAACATGCCTGTCCGTAACTTTCCTCATCATACTTTCTGAATCGCCATGTTTGTGCGTGTCGTGTTTCTCTAACAAACGGAAAGGCCTTTACATATATATTGATGTAACTGTAGTAGTACCACACACGAGAGCAAGATGCGAAAACATGGCAAGCATAAAACTGTGCAACTGCCATTTTGTGTGTCTGCATTAATTAAAACTCACTACGGGAAAACTCACTAAAATAACTCATACTATCAACCAGTGTAATATACAAGTCTTGTGACTACAGACCTATTGTTTTCCAGTTTTTAAAACTCGTATTATTACTTTTACCTGTTTTAGACTTTTGTGGAACTGGTGAACATAGTAGATTAGTAATATAAAACAAATAATTTCATTATTGTTTTCCAAAATGTGTCTTTTTAGTGCTGTGTCCTTCATTTGTGTGTGTGTTTGGTGTGTGTGTGTGTGTGTGTTGTGTGTGTGAGTGGAGTGAGTGTGTGCGTGCGTGCGTGCGTGTGCGTGCGTGCGTGCGTGCGTGCGCGTGCGCGCGCGTGTGGTGTGTGTGTGTGAAACTAACTTGACTTCCGATCGACCCATTCTAAATCAGATAATGTCCAAGAGAATAAAGATGGCCTATGATATGTTGAGCACATCATCAGCCCATTATTCTTCAAAAAATATTGCAGTCCGCTGAGGGAAAAAAAACAAGAGAAATTGACCTTATACCTTCTGGTTTGAAGATTGTTTAGAGGGGAGGAGCTGGTAAATTAGTAATCTTGCTTGCTGCGAGAAGTACTGAGAAAACCTAACTACAGTTTTTGTTCTAGTGTTGTACTAGTCACTGTATGTTTTGTTGTTGGAGTTTCTGGTATTGTTTGATACTATTCCCTGGTTCTGGATTTTCGCGTGTTCTATAAATTCTTATTCTCCTGTGCGTAGCCAAATAGATTAGGATTCCGGTTTTATTCTTTTGAGATCTTAGGAGAGCTTCCGATGTTACAAGAAAAGATAAAATCAGGATGAAGAAATTAGAAAAAGACTAGGACAGAAACCAGTCATACAGTTCATTAAAGAATACCGTATGAGATGGTTTGGTCACCTGACGAGAATGTCCTGGTACCAGCTACGACAGAGAGCTACGCTTAAGAAATATAAACTCAGAGCAAGGGGAAGACAACACAAAAGATGGAGCGACACCATCAGAAGCAACCTAACAGAAAAAAACACCAGCTTGTACAATGCATTGGAAAAAAGCGCACAAACGAACCTTAAATCTTTCCCAACTCATCGATTAGGTAAATTGTGGAAGAAAAGAAAAAAAAAAGAAGATTCTCATTAGATTCCCAAACCACCTCATTTTAAATCCACATGTATTAAATACATCATGCTGCTACTCCAGTTCATCTGATGATTTAGTGACATTCCTCTTTTGCTCCAAGTATAGCTCTTCTCTGGCATCTCATCTAACTTGTTGCCATCTACCTCTCGTATGCCTTCTTAGGCATAACATCGCCGAGAAAGAGTTATTTTCACTTTGGGCTCCCAAACACCCATGGGACTGAACTGTCATCACAACTTCATCTCAGATTGTACTGTTACAGCCCTTGGCATCATCGTGCTATATATTCTCGGGTCACACGTGTCTCTCCTTCCCACTGGTAAGCCATCAATGTGGCTGCTTCGGAATACGTCAATTATGTGATTTTTTTGTATTCGTATTGTTTTGTTTGATTTATGTTTGTGCTGATGAATGATCTGTAGCGGCAGCATCTACTTTTAATTTGCCTTTGTTGTATTGTGAAGCTCGCTGATCTACCTTTCATTCGCTTTTATATATTTCCATGAGAAAGAGATTGGTCGTTAATATAAGAATAATCCGTTGTCTTCTGTTCATACTCAAGCAAAATGTGAAATTCTGTAATATCTCATTCCCACGTTCTCGCTTAAGGCGAACTTGGTTAACATAAACACACGTTTTGGACCAGGAGAGATGTATGAGTGTTAATACTCTCTTGTTAGCACAACAGTTTTTATTACGAACTCGATCTTCGTTCCCTTAGAAATTGTACAGATGTTAGTGAAGAAAAAGACGCTTTCTCTACGCCTTCTGGCGTATTGTACGTATAGGACTAGACCTATATTTTTGACATCACTCCGCACTAGGTCAGAATCACACCAGCAGCGTTTACTTCCCATGAATCTATCTGGTACCCATTCCAGGCTAGATCGACCTATGAGTTAATGTCAGTTTAAAAAAATACAAAGTATGGTTCCGTTAGGACTTGAATCTACAACATTCCCATTCGCACGCAAAAGTCTAGCGTCTAGACCACATAGACTCCCAGCCAGATATTGCTGCATGCAAAAAAAAAAAATAAAAGTAAATCTATATATATATATATATATATATATATATATATATATATATATATATATATATATATATATATATATGGTGATGATGATGACGATGATAAACATATTTGTTATTACCAAAAGTAACAGTTAAATATATACATACCAGTTATAGTTCCAGACGGACCTAACATTGAAGTAAACGAAATATAATAACATTTATAATTATTACAAATATACATAAAACCATTCAATTCACGCATTTGGGAAATTAATTGCGTTACCATTTTTTGTTTTTTTTTTTATTTTTTTTTAAATCACATGCTACTAGGGTTTGGTCTTTGTCTTATATCTGTGTTTTTTATATTGCTTTTTATCTTTCACCTTGTACCTCTTTAAAGTGTCGGGGGAAGATGTAGCGTTCATTGATGAGCTCTGTCAAGAGCACTATTAAGATTGGTGTTTATTTCTTTGAGGCTGTTCTTAATGCCATCTCTCTATAATTTACGAAGTCTTCCCCTCGCTTAATATCCTTTGTAACGTTTCAGTGTGGCTCGCTGTGGTAGATAGTACCAGGGCATTCCAAACCACTTCATTATTTTGTTTATTGATGACCTTTCAGACTGACTTTATTGCTAACATTCGTCTTATTTTTTTATTTCGTATTCTGTTTTTCGTTGAAACTTCTGCAGCTCTTCTAATGCATTTAATCTCTGTTATCAAAATTCTAGGTTCATTAGAGGAGGTAAGTGTCCATGTTTGTCATTGATAGCATAATGTTGACCCAAAAAATAGTTCTAATGTAATTAAATAAATTACGTTGAGCTATCTGCTTGTGTGTCAACAGGGAAGATAGTTGCCCCAGTACCTGAATAGCTTTGGCGCGTATCAAGCTAATTTCTCTGTCCAGTTTTCCATCCTATTTGAAAATTTCTGCAAAATACTTGCATTCCTCTAATTGTCTTGAGGCGTTGATTTTAATATTATTTCTAAATTGTCTTTCTGCCTTCATATCACCATTGTCTCAGTCTTCGTTGTGTTTATTTTCATATTCTATTTCTCCTTTTTGTTATTAATTTGATTTTTGTGGTTCTGTAAGCATTCCGTACTTTTGGCTGCAAGTACCTGGTCGTCAGCGAATAGTAATTCTGTAACATCTTCTTTATGAGCAAAGCTCGTTTCCTTACACATAGTAACAATGTATTTGTAGTGAGCTTCTAAATATAATTTTTTTAATTAGCAAGACTCAGCTGCAGAGTTCTCACCCGTCTCTTTCTTGACCTTCCTCTCGCCTTTCCTCAAAATTTCCTTCTATTGGAGATTTCACATGCATTTAGGCCTGGCTGCCTTATTTACATATGGTCAAATCATTCAAGTCTGTGTCTTTCGATGCAATTAATTTCTGGTTCCCAGATTCATTCTAATGCTTCGTCTTCTGCCCTTACACCCCACACTAACCCTTTTTCCACATTTGGAGCATAGTCTTCGAATTATCTCACGCCAAGTCGTCCTACAATTTCCTATCGTGAAAAATCCCGTGTCCTTCCTACACTTGTCTAGCTGATTTGAAGGTCGTGGGGTCGGGTTCTGAAGGAGCCGGGCATTTTTCAAAAATTACTTTGGACTCCAGGTCAACCTAGCCTTGAGTGGGTACCAGGTGCAGTCCTGGAGAGTAAAGGCGGCAGGCGTGGTGCTGGCTGCATCACCCATCTAGTGCCCCTGAGTCTAAAAATATATGGCTAGCTTTAAAGGCCCAATACTCTTGAAGGCGTGGACAGGGGTCCCTTAACACACTTTACTCTCTAGTTCTCTCCTTCGCAACTTTTGTTCTGTCTTTTGTATATATATATATATATATATATATCCATGTGTACATACTAGTTACATTGCTACAGATGTTGTTGTTTTTCCTAAGCGTGTGTCCTATCCAACACCAGCGTCTGTTTGTGTGTCTATGTGTTTGTGTGTGTATGTGTTTGTGTGTGTATGTGTTTGTGTGTGTATGTGTTTGTGTGTGTATGTGTTTGTGTGTGTATGTGTTTGTGTGTGTATGTGTGTTCCTCATTCTCTTTACTCGCTTGAATTCGTTTAGCTCTCCGCTAACCTTCTTTCTAACTCTAGTCATTTATTATTCAACGCATCAATGATATAAACGTTTTCCGCAGTCTAGATTACTTACCGACAACGACTCCCATGCCACCTAAAATTTTTAAAGTAAACACGTCAAATGAGGGGGAAAGTCAAATTAAAGAATAGATAACATTGGAAAATAGGTAAATCGCACGGCATAATCAAAAAGATATATGTATATATTTATACACACATACATAATTCTATAGTAACGTATATACACACATATACATACGTACAGACAGACAGACAGACAGACAGACAGACAGACAGACAGACAGACAGACAGACAGACAGACAGACAGACAGACAGACAGACAGACAGACAGACAGACAGACAGACAGACAGACAGACAGACAGACAGACAGACGGACGGACGGACGGACGGACGGACGGACGGACGGACGGACGGACGACGGACGGACGGACGGACGGACGGACGGACGGACGGACGGACGGACGGACGGACAGACAGACAGACAGACAGACAGACAGACAGACAGACAGACAGACAGACAGACAGACAGACAGACAGACAGACAGACAGACAGACAGACAGACAGACAGACAGACAGACAGACAGACAGACAGACAGACAGACAGATGAATACATACATACTCATACACATGCAGTCACTGACCGACAGACAATGAGGTATACAGAGAGACAGTAGACCCACACAAGCATGCATGCTTACATTTAAAGAAACATCTCTATAAAATGTTTGGAGCAATCCTGGGTATTAAATATTCTAATGTGCTATTAAATGTTACATAGAGCTCGCAGCCTATTCTTCCAATCCGCTCTATTCTGTGCAATCAATTCGACATCATAGCTAGAATCTAGTCAAGCAGCTTAGTCCTTTCTCATCAACGTTCATCTTAGGGTGTTTTTTTTCGACGTTCTCGCCTCATTAAACCTTTTTTTTCCCCCATGTTAATGCCTGTTTGGTGACTCTCCCCTGGTCTCTTATCGGGATGAGCGACATCTGCATTGTCTTATAATTGCTGATACTTGTAGTTGCTCAGACATTTCTCTCATTTCTTCACCCCTTTTGAAATCATACCATGCTACAACTTTGGATTTACACAACGAGAAATAAAGATGAATGTGGAAAAGAAAAAAAAAACATTGAACAACGACGATCGGAGATTTGGGCTAATACAAGTCTGTAAATATTCACCAGGGCGATAGACAGAATCAGTAAATTATCGAAATTCTAAATTGAAGATCTGTTAGTTTTGTTTTTAAATGAATACTACATATTTAAAATCGTAAGCGGGTAATAAGAAGACGACGATAATAGTGATGATGAAAGAGATAAGAAAAAGATCAAAATGTTAAGTCGGGAGATGTCAACCAGCCTCATTGTCCACGGTTATAAACCAGTACAGACATCTGATAAGAAAAACTGACCGCCTGTGTTGCCGTCCGCACAAAACTCCGTAGCTACAGCGACGTTCCTCCATTTACACAAGAGTGTTGACTCTGGTACCTATTTCTTTGAGGCTGGGTGAACTTAGGGAACCGCCCGGTTTCGAACACTGGCCAAGGGCTGCAGCGAGTCGCAGCTGGATTTGAAAGCGAGTCGCCTATCGACTGCGCTAACTCTGCCCCCGGTTGATAGTGATGTTGGCGATGTTGATGATGATTACAGTGATACTGACGATTATGTTGATAGAGATGATGATGTGTACTTACCAATGTGAACATTTCCAGAGCCTGCACCTAGTAATAGAAAATGCATAGAAGGTATGCTCAAAGTTAACTATTTATAACTGTGATGTTACGTCATCTGTGAAACACGGTAAGGTAGCACAGAAAGACGATGACTTGCTGACCTGCAATTTTTCGGTTAGATCCTCAGTTGCTGTTGTTTGTTGTTGTGGTGGTGGTGGTGGTGGTGGTGGTGTTGGTGGTGGTTGTAATGTTTTTTATTTTTTATTTTTTTTCTTTGAAATCATACCAAAATAGTTAGCACGTAATGTACATGTAAGTAACGGCGTGCTGACGTGCTTTAGCTAGCATAATTTGCCATGTGCGGAGCTGGCTTAAAAACATGTACTTCATAGGTCAATTAGGTTGACCTCAGATATCGCTGCCTTGTGGCAAAACTCAGCTAATGGAAAGCCTTTGCAAGTAAACACTGATGGAAACTCTATAAGGCAATTCAGTTGTATTTACACAGCTGCTCCGGCTATTCCTGCTACGTCTTCGATTCCAAATGTACTGAGATGTGCCCTTCCTTCGGCATTAACTACGGCGCAGAGAGGGGATACCCGCTGAGTGGGCAACAGCCTGTTCTCTAATTCTTGTCCGAATTGTCTGCCAGTGTCCCTCTGCCAGTTGCCAACAAAGTCCAATATGTGTCCGATTAACCAACCGTAAGCTTGCCACTTGGTCGTTAAGGTATGCCGACTTATCAAATAGGCTACCACAGTAAATATAAATATATCTAACTTCGAATCTCACAGTACCCGTTGCAGAGTCACCATTTTCGTATTGTCCCTGTCCGAGAACATCAGGTTATAAGTACAACAGGAGCAGATGAAAGCCTGGAGTCATGACTCAGGTTGGCCCACCCTCTAGGAGCTCGTGGACCGAAATATTTGTGGACGAGGGATTACTGCTACTGATGATGTGTAGACTCCTGCTATACATGCTCCCCTGTGTTATTCAATCTGCCCAGCTCTGTACCCTGGGCAAGTACCTTCAGTGTCGCCAGTAGCAGACAACCATAGCAGACACAGTTCACAAAACCAGCGGATCAGACCCATGGTCCCTCAGGACTGATGGTAGATAAACTGACTCCAGTTCTACAGAAAAGTGTATGATGTCAAAGAGTTAGGACCCGTTTCCATGCCTTCAGTCGTATTAGGCATATAGGGCTTGACCTAAATTGTATAGGCCAATCGGCACTTCGGGACTGATATGGTCAACATCCCGCTGGCTAACCGTACGTCCCTGACGTTTTTCTGGTAACCATTTAGATCTGTATCTGCTTGGGAGCCAAGACAGTTTTTGATAATGTCTGGCTCTCTCTGAACCAGACCCCACGACCTTCTGATCCGCATGCGAGCCTCTAGCCGCTAGGCCAAGGCTGCCCCTCTTTACGTGAAGTGGTAAACCGTATCCCTGGACATGTCTTATGGGGTATGTTCCCCAGTTTTGATTTATCGGTACATACTAATCCAACGTACCGCGATCGAAACCCACTGCGGGCTGCGTGGGTTTTTATCATGGTATGGGACGTCGCAGGTCGACCCAACCTCAAATGGGTACCAGGATGGGCTGTCCTGTGAAAGTAAAGACAGCCGGCGTAATGCTGACCACATTACCCACCGAGTGCTGATGGTCTGTAAAAATATGGGCGCTCTTCCCATATGCCTGATACGCCTAAAGGCGTGAAAGGGATCTTTACTTTACTTTACTTACTGTATTACTATCATGACCGTTCGCCATAGGGAGCAAGAATTGGAAGTTAAAAAGAACGCTAGGACACGAGAAGAGCTTCATGAGATAGCAAAGGATAGAACGACTTGGCATGAATTCGTTAAGGGATTATGCTCCATTGGAGGCTAGAAAGGCAGGCGAAAGACTAGCTTGAAAGGCAGCTAAAGATTTCGCCATTTCAGCTGCTCATCTGTTACATCATAAAATAATTCGTGCAGTTTTAATGTATTGTTTCATCCTTCAAATCGAATATTGATAATCTTCCTAACGTTCCTTCTAACTAACTAAGTTTGTAAATAATTAAACTGATTGACTAACTAAATGACTATATAAGTGACCCACTGTTCTGTAACAAGAATATCGTAAAAGGCGTTAACTAAAGATTTGCTGAAATCGGATTATTATGCCTAATGGTTCAAATATAGTAGCCTGGCTGTAAGAGGAATGTCCTTTAAATAGTTAACGCAGAAGAAAACGGAATGGGAGGAAAAAAAAGAAGAAGAAGACGAAGAACAACAACAAGACAAACACAAACACTACCACCACTAGCAAGAACAACAACAATAAATAGGACAGAAATTATAAAGACAAATGAAATGAAAACGATAAATGGAACCACTTACCAATTACCATATTGTTGCTAAAAGATCCTGAAATCAGTTTAGTCACAATAAATACTAGCGTCAGTGGCGAAATTGTTACCTAAAAAAAAGGTTTGCTTGTTTGTTTGTTTTAGTATCCAGAAGCCATGAGTTGTTAACCCTTAGGCTCGGTATTATGAATATCGCAACCTTTCGGCCTTGATTCCATTGTAAAAACCTTAAATCTGGGAGAAAATGTGGCTTTCCTGCCCACCCACGGGATTGAACCCGGACCACAAGGAGTTCGTCACCCGGTCTCCGCGCAATCCGGTTTAGCCAACTACGCTAGAGAGCCGGGCTCCTAAAAAAAGGTAAAGATAAGGTAAAGTCGGGGGATGTGAACCAGCGTCATTGCGCACGGTTGCAAACCATAAGTGCTCTGTCACCAGTACGGATAGTTTAGAAGAAACCGTCCACCTCTGTAGCCGTCTGCACGAAACTCCGTAGCTGCAGCGACGTTCCTCTATTTAAAGTGTTAACTCTGGTACCCATTTCCTAGAGGCTGGGTGAACATCGGGAACTGCCCAGTTTCGAACACCAGCCGTGTGCTGCAGCGAGTCGCAGCTAAATTTGAAAGCGAGTCTCCTATCGACTGCGCTAACGCATCAGTTCCTATATGCTAGCCGATTAGTCTGACCCTTTTCTGCTACATCTTCAGTGCAGGAGCGTCCTAATGTCTCCATGCTCACTGTACTTATCATTGGCAGTTGACTGACATTTCTTCTTTCTTTTCACCGCCACCCGTTTTTGATTACTTATCCTCCTTTAATACCCCTTCTAACAGATTGTTCATCTCCTTGACTCCTTCGTTTAAAAGTCTCTTGAAAGCAACGCATTCAGTGCTCTCTGCCCCGTCCATCGTTCGTCCTTCATTACCTAGTGCGGACACGATCAGTCTGCTGGCTTTTTCATTTCAAAATGTTTTCCAGTTTAAAATTTAAAGAATGCGGACACAAACAATGCATTGCACAATTTACTGCCAGGCAATAATCGCTGTGGGAGTCGCCGTGGCCGAGCGGCTAGACGCTCACAGCGGATCGGAAGGTCGTGGGTTCGCTCCCTAGCGACTTTTTTCAAAAATGACCTTGGCTCCCAGGTCGACCCAGTCTAGAGTGGGTACCGGATACAGTCCCGGGAAGTAAAGACGGCTGGCGTGATGCCGACCACATCAGCCATCTTGTGCCTATTGGTGTATAAAAATATAGATCTAGCCCTATATGCCCTATTCACCTAAAGGCGTGGAAAAGGGTCCTTAACTTTTACTTTTTTTATAATAGTCGCTATACCTCGTCAGGTGCATCACTTCAGAGTTTAATCAACATATAATGAGCACACCTGAGCAGTCAGACTTGTGTAGAGTCATAATCACGCTGAGCCGGCAATGCAGAAACTGGCCAGCAGGTGCCACAGAGGTGGAAATTCAGCAATTAATTCAAGATAATGCTCGCTCAGAGGATTTGATCATTTACACAGACGTTTCAGTGTCAAGAGGCAAAAGAAGTGCTTGGGGCTTCTTAGCAAAAGTTAATGGTCGACGTTTGGTGCAGGAGAGCCTAGCATATGATACCACAACATCCAGCTTAAGAATGGAGGTGGAGGCGGTCACTGCAGCTTTCCGCTAGCTAGAGAACACGACACACACACACACACACACCGTGATTGTAACTGATTCAAAAAGCATGCTGAGGAAGATCAGAACAGGTATGCTTCGTGCAGAGTGGCATGCTTCGCTGCGGAGGACACGGTGAGGATATGTCTGGATTTTTTCACCGGGGTACGCCGGTGTGTTGGGAAATGAACAGGCGGACAGACTGGCTGGCTCTGCACAACTTGGTGGAATACTGATACATGATAAGGCAGACGTAGTTAGTGCCTTGTGGGAGAGCGTGTACAGTTCGGAGGAGCAGATAGATCACCACAGTCTGGTAAGATTGATGCAGCGGGGAGTGACGAGAGGTTCTGGCAGATGCTCGAGGCTCAGAGGAAAGGCAAGTCGGACGCTTAATGAGAATGCTACTGGCACCATTAGTATCGGAACTCTTCGCTGGCTGCCGAAGATGGGGACGGAGCGCTTATGAAAATGCCCCGAGTGCTGTGATGTCTGTTCTTAAATCAAATCAAATCAATCAAATAATGAGCACAAAATAAATCCTTTTCTGTTTTCTTGCTGCAATGCACAAATCACATTGTCGAGTTGCTGTACATTTCTTCATCATTATCATTTGCCCTGCAAACTGCCATACGCGCTCATGCGTCTCCACAGATCACGATCCCTGGTTATAAGGAACAGCTCTCTTGATGATATCCCTCCATACCATCGTTTTAGCCCATCCAGCATCATCTCTTGGTCTGCCTCTACCCATTTTTCCACGGATCTTTCCAGTTTTCAGTTGTACATTTATGAACGGGATATTCAAAATCAGTTTTGCATTTCAGCCAAGATACGTTCTGGAGACTGGACTTCTAGATGCTGTCAGCCCATTGATTCCAGACTAACAAATTTGATTCTTCTTTTGCACGCACTCTAGGTGAGGAGTGATTAGTGCATGAGATGTTTTCTGTTCTGTCATGGATGAAAGTACCCATGTGTCTGTCAACTGCTATCTCCGCGGCAAAAACATAGAGGTAAATCTTCTTCTTCTTCTTCTTCTTCTTCTTCTTCTTCTTCTTCTTCTTCTTCTTCTTCTTCTTCTTCTTCTTCTTCTTCTTCTTCTTCTTCTTTTTCTTCTTCTTCTTCTTCTTCTTCTTCTTCTTCTTCTTCTTCTTCTTCTTCTTCTTCTTCTTCTTCTTCTTCTTCTTCTTCTTCTTCTTCTTCTTCTTCTTCTTCTTCTTCTTCTTCTTCTTCTTCTTCTTCTTCTTCTTCTTCTTCTTCTTCTTCTTCTTCTTCTTCTTTTTCTTATTCTTATTCTTTGCTTTCGCCGGCTGTAAACTCCGGTGGAAAAGTTTTGGTTGTTCTTCCACTTCTGGACTCTAGTCCTGTTCCAGAAAATGAGTGTTGCGTATACATCCGTTTCAGAGGTCTGAGCTATTTGCATTCAGACTGTTAGTTCCTTGCCTTTCACGCAGATGTATTCCGAATTCAAAAGAAGCTCCCAATGAGTGGACTCTTACGACATGCTTTTTGGTAGGCAGTGGGTCTATTAGTGTCTCCCCCCCCCCCCATGGAGCCCAGGAACCCACACGGGGAATAGACGTAAATGAACTGAATGGCTTTTTTGGTTGTTGTGTGTACTGTCTCTCTTTTCACCTTTCGTTGTGCATGTCCCCACAGGCCACACCCGAAGAGTCATTAAGCCACCTATATAGTGTGTAATGCCACCTAGCCGTGTTTGTCCGACGATATAACGCCCTTCTTTTAGCGTTAGCAGTAACTTCAGCGTAATCTAGCATGTATAATTGAAATATGTGAACATTAACTTTGATTAGGAATTGCAACAAAAGGTGAAAAAACAACAACAATATAAAAACAATCGTTCCAAGTCTTTGCTACAAGTATCACGACAAGAAGAGGATACATCTTAGAGCGATCCTATAGTGGGGAGTCACGTGACGATAATATCTTATCTGGCTCAGATAAGTGTGACAGCATGTAGACAATACCTTATCTCGCTTAGAAATTGTGGGTGTGTGGGGGGGGGGGCGAGGGGGGAAAGGTAGGGGTTAGTATTTGAAGTGATCCTGAATTATCCGAGTCATGTTACCTGATCTTACCTGGAGCAATGTATGTAGAATCTGGATCTGAAACACACAATGTTATTGCGATAATAAGGGATTTGTTACAAATGTTTCTTTTTACCACATAAAGTTTCTGTTTTCATTTTCACATAAAGTTTCTTCTTGTTGGATGAGTTTGTTCTTTCTCCTTTTTCACTTCACACTATTACAGTATAATAGTTATTAAAGACAGAGAAAAACACGAAGAATGATGATGACTAGGTAGAATAGCCAGTGGAGAGTAGAGGAAAAAAAACGAAGAAGGAAATGGAGGATGAAATTTAAAAAAAAAAGAAAATAAAGATCTTATGATTAGATAATTTTCTGTGCATTCATATGATTGTGTGTTTGTGCGCGTGCACGTGCACGTGTGTGTGTGTGTCTGTGTGTGTGTGTGTGTGTGTGTAAGTAACATAAACGCAGTAGTGTCCACTCTTGAATGTAAACAATACCTGACCAGCCAGGTAGGGTGACAAGAGTATTTGAATGCATACAGATTACACCAGCTTGCTGCTGTTGAAATTCAGTCAATTCACATCAGCTCAGCAAAACAAAACGTGCTATGTATAACAAAAATTACTTAGTTTGTTAATTAGTTAGTTACCTAGCTAATTGGTTGGTTAGTCATTTGTTAGTTTGAGTTAGGGAGATGAGGGTTGGTTGGTGTTTAGTTTTGTAGTTTGTTTGTTTGTAGTTAGTTTTTTAGTTAGTTAGTTTGTTAGTTAGTTTTGGCAGATGATGGGGGTTTGGTTGTTGTTTAGTTATTTGTTTGTTAGTTAGTGTTAGTTAGTTAGTTGTTAGTTGTTTGTAGTTTGTAGTAGTTAGTTTAGTTAGTTTTGTTTGTTATTAGTTTTTGTTATATTAGTTAGTTAGTTTTTGTTAGTTAGTTTGTTAGTTAGTTAGTTTGTTAGGCAGATGATGGGTTGGTTTGGTTTTTTTAGTTAGTTATTTGTTTGTTGTTAGTTAGTTAGTTAGTTAGTTAGTTAGTTAGTTAGTTAGTTAGTTAGTTAGTTAGTGAGTTAGTTATTAGTTATTATTGTTAGTTAGTTTGTAGTAGTTAGTTAAATTAGTTATAGTTAGTAGGAGTTAGTTAGTTAGTTAGTTAGTTAGGTTTGTAGTTAGTTAG
>CAJHNH020005471.1:21079-41879 GCA_905116865.2 Candidula unifasciata
AAAAAGCTTAACTTTTCAAGTAAAATAATATTTAGAAAACTAATATAATAGTGTGGATGAATACTGTATAATACGTTTCTTGTGTATTGAACTTTTGGTTTATTAAAAAAATTCCCCCCCCCCCCCCCCTTTTCCCCTTCTCCAAAAAAGTAGTGTTCTTTTAAGATTCCCGAACCAGCCTAGAATAGGGGGGCTGTTTTTTGTTTTCACTATCTTACGTCAGTAGTTTCCCCTTGTAAAAGGTCAGCAAAGGAGGTTCAAAACGGCTTGGTGTTTGGGGTTTTTGCGTTTTCAGGGTTTACAAAGGGTTTCCAAAGAAGGTAGTGCTTTTGTACAGCAGCTAAGTACCCCTTTTAAAGTATGTAGGTGTATGGATTAGAATTTTAAAAAATACGTACTTGCCAGCGTTGCTGTCCCCAGAAGGGTGAAATGGAAACAGAAAAACTCTCAAAAACAGTGTCATGTCCCCCCCTCCTCCTCCATTCTTATCATCCTCTCCGAGGAGGGGAAAAATCACCCAAAGGAAAAAATTAAAAAAAAAAATATTTTGAAATGAAACTGAAAAAAATTTTGGGCCTCTCAGCTAATGTGTCTGGCATAACCCTTCCCCCCCCACCCCCCGCCCCCTCCAACACAATCTATTTCTCCAAGGTTTGAAAAACACACCGGCAAAAATTTTTAAAAACAAAAAACAGTTTTAAGGGAAAAAGAACAATTATCACCCATAGGGGAATCGAACACAGGTCACCCGCGTGAAGGATGGCATATTTACAACTATAATAAAGACGACTGAAGAGTTTAGGTCAGATATCGCAGCCTAGCTGTAAACCACAACACAATGTGCCAACGGCCCTCTCGAGGGCGAAGGCAGATTACCCGTGACATTACAATTGAGCTTCACGTCACCGCTGTCGCAGGCTAGCTGTAAACCTCAAATCTGAAAAAGGCTTAGGTATCGCAGCCTAGCCATAAACCACAACACAAAGTGCCAGCCGCCCAGTTAAGGGCTAAAAAAAATTATATCACCTAGCTGGGAAATCGAAAGCGGGTCATCTGCATGATAGGCAGAATAGCTACCAACTACGATATCAAACACTGAAGCAAATAATGAAAATGAAATTATATAATAATGCAAAGTTCAATAAGAGCTCAGCAGTCAAATATGGCCAATGAACTAAAAACAAATCGGGCCGGCTACAAAACAAGTAATGATTTGACCGTTTCTGGGGCTATGTCGTTCGTGGTTTGTGCGATTTTTTTGGCAAAAAAATCACGCTTGGAGTCAAAGGCAACGTTGTGTGCAAATATGAAAGCAATCGGCTCAGTAGTTTCCGAATTTTTAGCTAACAACATCGGAAAATTAACATTTTTATTAATAAGTAAAAAAAAAAGTAAAGTTCCCTTTTCACGCCTTTCGGCGCATCGGGCAAATGGGCAGAGCGTCCCATATTTTACAGACCATCAGCAATCTGTGGGTAATGTGGTCAGCATTACGCCGGCTGTCTTTACTTTCCCAGGACAGCCCATCCTGGTACCCATTTTAGACTGGGTCGACCTGCGACGTCCCATACCACGACAAAAATCCACGCAGCCTGCAGTGGGTTTCGATCGCGGTATGCTGGCTTACGAGTCAGACTCGCAACTCCTTAGCCACGGACGCCGCTATTTTTATTAATATAGATATGTAATAGAATGGATACATGACAAGACAGATGTGTTCAAGGCCCTTTGGGAACAAGCGACGGAATCAGTAGAGAAAGAAGATTATTTATGGCCTGGAGAGAAGGAGGCACATGGGTGTAACCAGAGGGTCTGGCTGGCTCACCACACCCAGAGGAATGGCAAGACACTTTTAACCAGATTTTGACCGGTACCATTAGTGTTGGAACTCTGCGCTGGTTGCTGAAGATGAGTACGGAGCAAGCATGGGAATATCCCGAGTGCTGTGATGTCAATTCGTGACTCAACTCAACTCAACCCAATAGAATACTGACACGTGGATACTAATTCAGCAATGTAGTCACAATTGTGCTGGTCGCTTCAACATCCGTGAACACTGTCTGCTGCCAATTTAAAACTAAGTCGGTATAATATTTTATTAATAACCTGACTATTTATGCTTCATTCACTTCTGTATATCCAGAGGTACCTCTGGCACTCTAAAGCACTATTTACAACTTGAATCATGCAGGTTAAATATGTTCTTTGATGTTTGAGATAAACTGAGACAACAACAACAGCAGATTACAAACTCATACAGTCTCCTTCTTCTTTTGCGTTTGCTTTTGAAAGAGCAGATGTCAAGCAATATTGTGGTTCACAGCTAGGTTGCGATATCTGTGCCTTTTGACCCAAGGTATCCAATTTTAGCTTACCCTTTAGTAGCGTTTTACGATATACTCCCATCAATAACATTGTGTTAGTGGTGCTAAAAGTGGACAATAAAGTCATAAAGAGATAGAAAAAAAAATCGAAACAAATGAAATCTGACCCCTTCGACAAAAATAGACAAGATCACAAGAGATAACAGAAGGAAACGAGGTGAGACGGAACCAGTGCTAAACTTAAAAAGGTGACAGTAGATCAAATGGTTTGGAAATGCATCACGACTGCCACAAGTCAGTGAACCATAGACAGACATGTTACATAGACAGACATGTTACATAGACAGAATGAAAGCAGACCTACAGATCACCCATGAAGCAATGGTTATATTAAATATTTAAGGCATTGAATACCAATAACAATGCAGCACACACGAATTTGCTCTTCCAAATATGTACATATCAGGTAGAAAAAAATTTGGAGAAATTTTTTTCAAAAGTTGCCATCTCCGGAGCCATAGTTGGCTTAACTGGATATCTAGCATGTTTATCTTCTGGTCCGAATCTCCTCTCAGAGGTATTGTTCTTTGACGATATCATCTCACTTCTTTACTCACTAGATTCTTCTTCTTCTTCGCGTTCACCAGCTGTACACTCTGGCGGAAAGTTATGGGTGTTCGTCCATTACTTTACTGCAGTCCTGCTCCAGAACCTAAGTGTTGCGTGTGCATTAGTTTTACAGATCTCATTCTCTTGAATACAGACTGTTGGTCCCTTGCCTCTTAGGCAGATGCACTCCGACTTCAAAGGAAGCTCCCCAGTTAGTCGACTCTTACGACATGCTTTTGGGGAGGCAGTGGGTCTATTCTTGTTTTCCCCTACAATGGGGCCCCGTAACCCACACGGGTGACTCACTAGATTAAATTATGGTTGCCATGTATAGAGTGCCGTTTTTCTAAAGAAATTACAAAAAATATCCCTGAAGATATTACTCAAGATATCACTATTGGATGCTTGACTTCGACATCTTGCTGTGCTCCATTGTAAATCTTAAGTCACATTATTTTATGTTTGAGGCGTTTTATGTTCTACATTGTTGTGGATAATCAATAATCGCAAGCTAAATTGTCTGGTACAATAAGTGTCTTCAATTGTACCAAACTAGTCATTTAGACTAAATTATAAACACTGGGCTGTTTTTGTTTTTTGAGTTGATGGCGTGTGGGTGTAACACACTGGTTCTCTAAAAGAGCTGAATCTTAGACTGCGTAGCAAACCGTATATCCCCATGGATGGCTACGTGGTCTCGAGGCATGGTGTCCACCTCGAGTGCTAGAGGTCCCGGGTTCAGGCCCCGGTGGAGGCTG
Organism: Candidula unifasciata; assembly: GCA_905116865.2. Lineage (NCBI taxonomy): Eukaryota > Metazoa > Mollusca > Gastropoda > Stylommatophora > Geomitridae > Candidula > Candidula unifasciata. Next base: position 24,771 of record CAJHNH020005471.1, read on the forward strand.
GGACTTTTTTCATGTGGACTTATAGTAATTTCCCCTGGTCTCTGGGTAGTAAAACCAGACGATCGTGTGTATTGTTGCACACGTAAAAAAATCCCTTGGCAGTTGGAAATCAGAAAAAGTCGCCTAACGGGGCTGCCCGGCGGAAACTTGAATTTTTTATTTTTTTTTTTAGTATCCAGAAGCCTTGAGTTGTTAACCTGTAGGCTCGGTATTATGGATATCGCAACCTTTCTGCATTGATTCCATTGTAAATACCGTAAATCTGGGAGAGATATGGCTTTTCTGCCTACCACCGGGAGTGAACCCGGACCACAAGAAGTTCGTCACCCGGTCACCGCGCAGTCCGGTTTAGCCAACTACGCTAGAGAGCCGGGCAAACGGAGTTAAAAATCTACCCAAAATATTTCAGGATCCTCGTCGGTATAAAGCGGTATGAAGAGAATGGTGCAACAAGCAATACCTTAGTTTATTTTCTCTTTTGATTTTTCCGTTATTAACTGTGAGGTTTGCACTATTTAGCCTTACAATTATATTGTCATTGTCTATTGTCTATTGATCGTTCGCACGATCAACAGTTAAGTGAGGTGCGAGACGGGCATGCAAAGACAGTTACTGGTACCAGCGGAAATGAAACTCTGCGCTTGCTGCTGATCATAGGGATGGGTCACTTAAAGGGATGTCCTGAGCGCCATGATTTTGTTTTATATCTCATACGTCTAGGGACATATGTCAGATGAGCCAATCACGACCGGCTCCAGCTGAGAAGCCGTGGTGCTGACGTCACCGGGTAGCGCTAGCGATGCGGTAACTCAGCTGTTCTCAAGCAATCAATAAACTATTTTGACAGTGACGAGGAAAGAGAACTGAAATTTTAACTCTTAAGTATCTAAATGCATTGTATAATAATTTCACAATTGTTAGCCGACTTTTCTGGATTATTGGCGTGGCACCCCTGACACACGCTCACGCACCTCAAGGTGCCTCGGCTTCCAGTTTGCGAACCGCTGCATTAACGCGTCGTTAGCCCGATCCAGTGACGTCAGCAGCATGGCCCATCAGCTAGAGCCGGTCGTGAGCCAATGGTGTCAGATAAGTGCTTCATTGTTCGGTTTATTTCAAATTTAAATACCAGATGGAAAGGAACTGGAGGGGGAGCCGCAGTAGTACAGAGACTAGGCGCTTACTGTTTTGGTTCGTAAGTTATGGGTTCGAATCTCCATTGAATGGGATTTTTTTTTTTCTAGATTGGGGGGGGGGGGGGGGCCGCGGATGTTCAAAATCTGTCTTCGTTCCAGGTCTTTTCAGTCTAAATTGGGTTCGAGGTAAAGTCCAGAAATATACATTTAACATAAAATACTGGATATTTCACAGGTGGGAAAAGTTATTTTATCTTCTACAGAATTGGGGCGTCATTATTTTACCTGTCTTTTCAAAACAAGGCATCCATATATAAAGTCAATTCCTCAATATACTCACCAATAACGACGTTCCCCTGGAATGATTCTGACGAAAAAGGGGATAACACTTAGAATAACAATTACAAAAGGGAAAAAAATTAAAATTACATTGAAAACAGCAACATCTCATTAATACGAATGGTTTCAGACAAACACTTGGCTATTTGAGCAAAATGTTGGTCCTGAAAGAGATGAATTGGTAATAATCTCCATGACTTAGAGGCTGGCGAATGCGGTTAACAATATTATAACCCATGAGTACTAGGGTTCGTTCACAGTGCTGGGCGGGTAAGAATCCATTCTCATGTTTTTTCTGAAAATGTAGGAGAGTTCCACCATAGAAGAGATTGAGGCTTCACCACATAATATTCCCAGAGAGAATAGTTGTACACTGTAGCCCAGCTCCATTGTATCGTAATCATAGAAACCAAACAAAAATGTCAAATTTGGTCCTCGTTCAGCTGCCCTAAGGCCTGCTTTTTTGAGGACAGTTTCTTTCTATCTGATTTAGTTCGATTCGTTGTGGCGATCATTTCTCGCCTAAGTTCAGGCGTTTGCTGCTGCGTCATGTCCACTCGATCAGGCTTGGCTGGCGTAGTCCGGCTTTTTGGGAGTGGGTGGGGCAGCCCTAAGAAGGGCTGCCATTTGCCTGGGGCGGCCTGAAACGGGGATGAGCGGGGTCATATCGTGGCTGTCTATCAGGTCTTGCGATCGTTGTTGAGCTGTCCTTGACGATAGCGGCTTGCTCCGTTTGTTCTCTTTTGTGGCTTTAAAACTGGCGATAGCCTCTTCTATTGAGCGTGTGACGGCATCGAACTTTTAAAAAAAGGGGGAGGGGGGATCACGAAATATTTTTCACATAGACTCTTTTTTTTTTTTTTTAGTACCTTTGGAAATGTGTAAACGAGGATTTAATGTATATGAATCCAAGCGGTAATGAATTCTTTTGCGGTTAAACTTTAAAAGGCGGTTTCCACATCGTATTATAGATTGCAGCTGGACTGCGACAAATATGCCCTAAGGGAGTTGAACAGTTTTGAGGCACTGTCCGCCTCGAGTGCTAGAGGTTCCGGGTTTAATACCCGGTAAGGGGTGGAATTTTTTCACGTCGACTTGGACTTCTAGTAATTACCCCGTGGTCTCTGGGTACTGAGATCGGACGCCCGTAAAAATATCTTTTGGCAGATAGAAATCGAAAAGAGAAGCGTAACGGCGCTTTTCGGGCTAAAATTTAAGGTTAAAAATCTACCCAAAGTATTTCAGGATCCTACCCGGTGCTACAGTGCATGGGCACTGTGCCAAGCTTCTTCAGACTCAGGCTTGAGTTAAAAGAAGAACGGAGTCTTATGGGTTACTACCCTTGTTCCATGAAGTTGATCCGGTGTTCAAAGCTCAGACCTCAAATCTCAAACGTGCCCTTCCAACCAACACACATGAGGTCACAAAAACGCTTATTAGTCGTCATTCATGGTTTCATGTTTAACTCGCTCAATTCCTCTATTTTATAGACCTTTCAGAACTGTGTGGTTTGTGGCCAGCATCTCGCCTGCCGCCTTTACTTCCCAGGACAACACATAGCAAACACTCAAGGTTGAGGAGCCAAAGTCATTATTTAAAAAACATCTAGTACTTCGGGACCTAAACCCACGAATTTCAGATCCACAGGCGAGCGTCTAGCCGTCATACTACATCAGCTCCCAGGGAGAAGATAGGCTGTTTACATTAGTGACATTTCACATGCACACTGAATGAAAACAGTTAGTGATAAACACCGAGAACTGGACTGCAAAGGCCCCACTCCCTCCCTCCCAATCGTCCCGTCCAACCCTATGCCGCTTAACCAAATATTTAAAATTGTTGACTGTTATGGTGATGATAATGGTGGTGGTGATGATGATGATGATAATGGTGATAATGATGACGATGATGGTGATGATGGAGGTTGTGATGATGATGATGATGATAATGATGTTGATAATGATGATGATAATAATGGTGACGCTAATGATGATTCAGATGATGATATCGATGTTGGTGGAGATAGTGATGATGATAATGATGATGATGAAGGTGGTGATGATGACGATGATGATAAGTGTTGAATATTTTTTTAATTTAATATAGAATGAAGTAGTAACGCATATGTACTCACCTTCAGTGTCAACTTCTGAAAACATTGAAGGTCACCATTGTGAGATCACATAGTACAGAGATTAACATAGATGGACAAATGAAACTGATTTATGATTTATGTTAAATATAGATGTAGTATCTTTTCTTTCGACATCTGTATCTTAGGCGTTGAGAGCGCTCTTTATAAATCGAGGTTACGTGTTCTACCCCAGCCGCATGCGATTCGACAGAACACCGCTTTGCGTTGGTTTCGACTGCAGTATCGAGAACCAACCGTTTAGTAAGCAATGGCAAAATACTGAACGTAAAATGTTTTAGTCACATCACAATAAGGGCCCCCACACCCCACCCTCCAAATATTATCGTACTGATTCGAAAAAGTCTTGTCAAGGATATATAACAATAATCGTTTCTAGACTTTCGATAAATTCCCCCCCCCCCTTCTTCTTCTTCTTCTTCTTCTTCTTCTTCTTCTTCATTCTTCTTCTTCTTCTTCTTCTTCTTTTTTCTTTTTTCTCTTCTTCTTCTTTTTTCTTCTTCTTCTTCTTCTTCTTCTTCTTCTTCTTCTTCTTCTTCTTCTTCTTCTTCTTCTTCTTCTTCTTCTTCTTCTTCTTCTTCTTCTTCTTCTTCTTCTTCTTTTTTCTTCTTCTTTTTCTTCTTCTTCTTCTTCTTCTTCTTCTTCTTCTTCTTCTTCTTCTTCTTCTTCTTCTTCTTCTTCTTCTTCTTCTTCTTCTTCTTCTTCTTCTTCTTCTTCTTCTTCTTCTTCTTCTTCTTCTTCTTCTTCTTCTTCTTCTTCTTCTTCTTCTTCTTCTTCTTCTTCTTCTTCTTCTTTTTCTACTACTACTTTTTCTTTCACTTCTTCTTCCTTTCTGTTCTCCTGGAATGCCTCGCGGCGTCAGATCTCTAAGCGAGCACCTCTGTTCGCATAGCATATAGTAATTTTCAGAGTCTCTGATATTATTACGGTCCTCATCTGGGTCTGTTACCACTGTATGTGTATAACATTGCTCTCTGTGGTGCCCTGTTTGATCTCAATCTTGTTGCATGACCAAACCATCTGAGCCGTTGTCTGTCGACAAAGTTCAGTTTTCGTTCTGTGCCGACTTTCCTCCTCATATCATAGTTCCTTATTGGATCTTTCTTTGCCATATTGTACGTGAATTTTTTGTTTCTGTCATGAGTATATTTCTTCTTCTTTCTGAAGATATTGTCTGTTTGAGCATAGCCGTGGTCAGAATATTATGTTAAACAGTGCTCTTTTAGTATCCATATTCACGTATTTGGTTTTCAAAATTGTTGCTCTTAGGCATAAAACTGGATTAGCTTTCTAGCATCTCTGTTGGATTTGTTTAATCATTCTTCTGTCTTCTAAAAAATGCTCCCCAGATATGAAAAGTCAGCCGTCTGTTTTAATTTGTGTTCTACTTCCGGTCTAACATGGAGGATTATCCGGGCAGAATGTTGAGCTTCTAAGTAAGTTTTGCTACTGACAGAGCTTTGCTAATGCAGTTTCAGCATATGGACGGTAGTCTACGGTTTCACTGCCTGAGCTACTGAGTGTGTGGCTTGGTGAAGCACTGTGAGCTGTGTTTTTCATATGAAATGCATCACATTTTTGTAGCAGTTGTGTCGTGGTATTTAGTATTGTCTGTAGCCGGTTTATGTGTGGACTGGTGAAATATCTTGTGTAATAATTCTTCGTGCCCGACTACTTCCATCAAAGACAAACTGCATTTCCGGTGGCCACCGTTGGCGTGGCACTTCTAGCAAAATAAATTTGCATTTACTGCGTGCGCATGTTTCTGGATTTTTCTGCAACTAATTGTTTGTTCAGTAAGAAGCGCGATTGCAGTGAAGTTGAAATCTCGACTGAGACCAAGCTTTACTGGTGTTCACGACTGGCGTTTAATGACTCTTCGGGGCAAATCCATCACTCTTCTATACATAAAATGCGTTTTTTTGACACATCTTTTAGGGTTTTCTATAATTATGAAATTCTTTCAAACGCATTTTTTTTCTATCTTCTATATTCTATAGAAGTCATTAGGGCCCATCTTTTGGCATCTTCTGTAATTATAGAATTCTCCCAGACACATCTTTAAGTATCTTAAATATACTGTAGGACTCTTTGGTGCACATCTGTTGTGTATTTTCTATAGTTATATAATTATCAAGACACATCTTTTAGTATCTTCCATAGGTATAAAATTCTTCAAGAAACATCTTTTAAAATCTTCTATAGTTATAAAATTCTTCAAGAAACATCTTTTAACATCTCCTATAGTTATAAAATTCTTCAGGGAACATCTTTTTGTATCTTCTATTCTAATATAATTCACCAGTTCACATCTTTTAGTATCTTCTTCAGTTATATAATTCTTCTGGAAACATCTTTTAATATCTTATTTAGTTAGATACTTTTTCAGGACATATCTTTTAGTATCTTGTATAGTTATATAATTCTTCAGGAAACATCTTTTAGTATCTTCTATAGTTATATAATACTTCAGGATATATCTTTTATTATCTTCTATAGTTATATAATTCTTCAGGACACATATATGAGTATCTTCTACAATTATATAATTCTTCAGGAAACACCTTTTAGTATCTTCTAAGAAGTTATATAATTCTTCAGGAAACATCTTTTAGTATCTTTTATAGTTATATAATTCTTCAGAACACATCCTTTAGTATCTTCTATAGTTATATTATTATTCAGCACACATCTTTTAGTATCTTTTATAGTTATATAATTCTTCAGGACACATCTTTGAGTATCTTCTTTAGTTATATAATTATTCAGCACACATCTTTTAGTATCTTCTATAGTTATATAATTATTCAGCACACATCTTTTAGTATCTTCTATAGTTATATAATTATTCAGCACACATCTTTTAGTATCTTCTATAGTTATATAATTATTCAGCACACATCTTTTAGTATCTTCTATAGTTATATAATTATTCAGCACACATCTTTTAGTATCTTCTATAGTTATATAATTATTCAGCACACATATTTTAGTATCTTCTATAGTTATATAATTATTCAGCACACATATTTTAGTATCTTCTATAGTTATATAATTATTCAGCACACATCTTTTATTATCTTCTATAGTTATATAATTATTCAGCACACATCTTTTATTATCTTCTATAGTTATATAATTATTCAGCACACATCTTTTAGTATCTTCTATAGTTATATAATTATTCAGCACACATCTTTTAGTATCTTCTATAGTTATATAATTATTCAGCACACATCTTTTATTCTCTTTTATAGTTATATAATTCTTCAGGACACATCTTTTAGTATCTTCTATATTTGTATAATTTTTCAGTTCACATCTTTTAGTATCTTCTTTAGTTATATAATTATTCAGGACACATCTTTTATTATCTTCTATAGTAATATAATTCTTCAGGACACATCTTTAAGTATCTTTTATAGTTGTATAATTTTTTAGTTCACATATTTTAGTATCATCTATACCTTAGTTTATACTTCAGGTCCCACCTTTCAGTATGATCTCTACCGAAGATCAGACGTGATCAAAGATTTCGTTTTGGTAACAAACTGTTTTTAGACAAAATCATTTTGCGATGAAGTATAATTTATGCAAAGTTAGAAAGAAAAAGATAAATTGAGATTCGTTGAACCGGCCATGCAGGCTTGGTTATATTGAAGTGTTTCTTTTTGTTGGTGTCATCAGTCACCATACGCTGAGGGTTGTACCGAAGACGGGTTACGAGCGCTTATAGTCTTGTTTGTCCCATATGCTGTGAGGATAATCTATCGATTAACTAGCAATCATTCTTTACTTATTTCTTACTGGTTTTTGTGAGTGTGTGTGTGTGTGTGTGGTGTTTCAACCTGACGGTTGAACGCGGTGTCTAGGACTTATCCACTGATGATCCTCATCCGCATGGTGGCACTTCGTGTCTCTGGATGTTTAAAGCTCTGTATGATGTCCTGGTGGGGTAAAGTTTACTTACTCTTTCTGCATCCTAATTTAAAACATAATTTTTGTTTTTGCTCTTAAGCTCACCCTGGCTGTTGTGACGTTACGGCCCACTTCCATTGAGATTACAACATTCTTAGTGTGACGTCCCGGGTCGTGGATTCTCTGGATTTGGGTTTAAATGATTTATATGTTGAGTAGGGAATTTCCTCTCAACACATCCCCTCCACCAGATTAACTGAACTAATATCCGGGCTATGTTGCTCTCAGACAAAGTCCTGGATATCCAAGAAAACAGCCATATTGGCTCGTTATTTATATTAACTTTAGCTGAACTTGGTACCCATAAGAGAAGGAAATGGGTTTTAGATGTCTATATATTATTATCTTGAATGATTCACTAGACAGGGCAGTTGACCAAATCCGTCGACCTTCTCTTGGTACAGAATTATTATTATTATTTAATGAGCCCCCACCAAATGCTATTCTATCTTAACAGTTTGATTAAACATGTAAGAACAGACACACTTGGAATTATAAAAACTGATGCAGGATAAGACCATATAATTGATTTATTAACCTAGCCATCATTTTAGCTATTTATATTTTCAGTCAGTAGTGATGGTATGGTGGTAATGAGATGCTTCAGCTAACTGAGCACCTAAGATTAGAATAAATGATAATGGTGGTGTTTAGTTACATAAATACATGTTACATAACTTTAGAAAGTGGAACCTCTGAGAGTCCTCGTGTTGAGTCCCTTCTTAGCTGTTCCAATCTTTCCGCCCAGTTCTCCTGGTCCTTCCACCTGGTTCCCTGGTTCCCACCTGTTTCCCAGCTGGCCGAGTTCTAGCACAATGTAGTCTCGTGACCGTGATGACCCTCTATTTCTGTTTTTAGAAAAGACTGATCCTCACCCACATGGGAGATGCTTACCTGGAAACTTCCAGCAATCGCCAAACTAGAATCAAACCATTAAATTTACCTCTAAGGTCGACCTATTTGTTGCCTGTGGCAGCGATTATGACAGAAATTCCAGGGCTAGTCTTATTAATACCCCTATCTGTCTGCAAGGTTAAACTCCACCCTCTACTAGGTTCTACCCAACCCTCAAGGAGATGACCTAAGCCCCGCCTCTGAGGTACCTAGCAGATCAACCTAGCTATCAATGGGCCTGTCACTCACAGTGAACGGCCTACAGTACGACCTTGACCAAGATTAAACATTCCTAATAGCCAAACACCTGTTCTCCTGAGAATTTCACTATCATGTGTGAAACTTCAGACGCTGGACGCCATCCTGTCTAGAAATGTTTACCAGACCACTTAATTCCCCTGATCTATCCTGTTCAAAAGGAGCCCCTCAGTCTGTGTTATGTAACTTTTTATGACACTAAGGTCGGGTTCAGGGGAGCTAATCTTCAGGTGTGATACGAAGTTATCTCCCCCTTTACTCGCCTCTACAGACTGGGCAGGAGATAATTTTCTGACATGAGCAGGTGAAACTCTAGCTACAGTAGTATTAGGTAATATCACGTAAAGCAAGGTTGCTTTGTCTGGCGAGAGACTGGAAACACATTTTAAACAATTATCAAATCCCTTGTAGTGGTTTTAGAACTATTTTAGGCTCTGTGTCTATTGCTGTTAATTCTTTGTCCTTCTCTGAACATAAGAGATTATTAAAACAATATAACTTCTGAGACCACTGAGGTCATTTCGTCACACTGTTGCCGGAGACCCTAATATAACCCACCTATGGATTGAACGGGGGAAAAGGGGTGGGGGGGGGGCTGGTCTCCTTGCGTCATAATTCAATTTCTGACTGATTGTTCTGTGTCGACATATCTCCCTGTCTGTGCATGGTTCGGACTTTTTGGGCATTTAGAGGCAGTTTCGTAGTCCTGAAAAGAGTTGTATGGTTTCCTTTCTGTTTCTATGTTCTTGTGCTTCTTTTGCTGTCCTGCCACACAATACCTAAACGAACAAATTATACGAGAAACGGACGCATACACAAATTGCAATACAGACACGTATCACAACACAACTCTCCAGAGACAAATGTTATTTTATGTTGACAATAGACACCGTCTTTAATTTAGATAAAGAGATTTATTTTTTATTTTGGCCAAAACCGAATGGCGATCCATGAAGTAAAAATGTTATTGAAACAGGGTCATTCTTATATCTTCTTTTTCGTTACGTCCTCTTTTACCACTACAAGTGTTGGGGGAGACATAACGTCCTATTTCATGCTCTTCTGGCTGCTTCGACCATAGACACATCGTGGTGCTGTAGAGTTTCTCTGATATTATCTTTTCATCTAGTTCTCTGTCTACCTCTTGCTCTACGTCCCTCTCCTTTTTTGGTATGTGCCTTGTATGGTATAGCATCAGAAGGCATTCTTTCCAGATGGGAAAACCATTTGATTTGCTGTCTTTGTATGTAATTTATTATTTGGTTTCGTACCGACTTTATCCTGAATAACCTCATTCCTGATTTTGTCTCTTCTGGTCACTCCTACAACCTTTCTCAGACACCTTATTTCTATGGTTAGTAATTTTCTTTTATGTTTTGTCGTGAGGGACCACGTCTGGCACTGGTATCATATGGTGAGAATGAATATGTTTTGTATGAGATGTTTTTTTTAAGGGCTGATTGGAATTTGCCTTATGCTGTAAGAGGGGAGCTAGCTGTTTCAATACTTGTCCAGCTTTACCGCATCGGATGTCTATTTATTTGTCCGATTTTACCCTCCTCAGTGAATGTTGTTCCAAGATATTAAAACTTAGATGCCTGTTTTATGTATGTATGCTCTAATGCTATGTTTAAATCCTGCTTTTTTCTTCCTATTGAAATTACTTCTGTCTCTTCGATGTTGATTCTCATATTTGATTTACATTCTTCATTCATTGATGTGAATATGCTCTGGCAAAATTGCAACACAATGTCAGCAAACAAATAACTTGCAAATTGTTTTAGCAACTGAGAGTTTGTTTGTGACGTATACAGCATAGACCAAAGAGTGAAAATTATATTACGTTGATAAATTGGGAAAGTGCTCTTGAGATAGTTGAAAAGATGAGACAAAGTTTAAGACATCACCTTTTATTAAATTCATTATCTGATTCGTCTGTCATCAACCTCAAAATGAGGGGTTAATATTATTTTAACCCTTCTCCGACTCTGGCAATGAGTTTATCATTATGAGTTTCTCAATTGGACGTCCATATCGAATTTCATCTTTAATCTTTTACCCACAAGGAAAAAAATATCCCCATAAATTTAACTGATCAGGTCAACTGTCACAGTGGCACTTTTTCTAAATAAAGTTAAATTTTGCTCTTTGCTACATGCTGTAAAAGTAACAACGCAACTCTAACTAGTTTAACAAAATAACGCGTTTATATCATCTGCTGAATAGATAGCGTTGAAATATGGCCAAACCATATCTGAATTGTACCCGTTTAAATGACAACATTTTCTTTATGGGTGTCGCTTTTTGTTGTTGTTTTTTTTTCCCCCTAGTATAATAATCACTTTCATTTTAATGACAAAAATTATATCGTTGTACCTACTATTTTCCAAATCATCTTCATCCTCTGAGGTTTCCGTCAGACTCATGTCCGGAGAAGCAACTGAAGAGCATATCCAGAACAGGACAAACAACAGTCTACATAGTGAAAAAGGGACCCTGGCTTCCATTGCGCGTTAAGATAATCAACACTTGTTGCCCTCGTCAAAAGCTTTGCCAGATATTCCTATAGGTAAAGTAAAATAGCTGTATATAGGAAAAACCCACGTGATTATAAAGTGTTAGTACTTGTATGTATGTATGCATGCATGCATGTATGTATGTATGTATGTATGTATGTATGTATGTATGTATGTATGTATGTATGTATGTATGTATGTATGTATGTATGTATGTATGTATGTATGTATGTATGTATGTATGTATGTATGTATGTATGTATGTATGTATGTATGTATGTATGTATGTATGTATGTATGTATGTATGTATGTATGTATGTATGTATGTATGTATGTATGTATGTATGTATGTATGTATGTATGTATGTATGTATGTATGTATGTATGTATGTATGTATGTATGTATGTATGTATGTATGTATGTATGTATGTATGTATGTATGTATGTATGTATGTATGTATGTATGTATGTATGTATGTATGTATGTATGTATGTATGTATGTATGTATGTATGTATGTATGTATGTATGTATGTATGTATGTATGTATGTATGTATGTATGTATGTATGTATGTATGTATGTATGTATGTATGTATGTATGTATGTATGTATGTATGTATGTATGTATGTATGTATGTATGTATGTATGTATGTATGTATGTATGTATGTATGTATGTATGTATGTATGTATGTATGTATGTATGTATGTATGTATGTATGTATGTATGTATGTATGTATGTATGTATGTATGTATGTATGTATGTATGTATGTATGTATGTATGTATGTATGTATGTATGTATGTATGTATGTATGTATGTATGTATGTATGTATGTATGTATGTGTGTGTGTGTGTGTGTGTATGTGTGTATGCATGTATGTATGCATGTATGTATATATGTATGTATGTCTGTATTTATGTATGTATATATATATCTAAGTGAACAAACAACTGGAAAATCGTTTCAATTCTTTGGAGATGTGGATATACAGATGATTAGGTCGTATTTCATGGAAACAAAAGCTATCAAATACAGAGGTACTGACTAAATTGGGAATGAAAAGAGAGTTGCTAGGTGAAATAAAAAAGAGACAAGTGAAATGGTTCGGTCAATTTAAAAGACATAACAGTATTGTAAAGATCATCATAGAGGAAAAGGTTCAGGGTAGGCGAACAAGATGCAGACAGCGTTACAAGTGGGAGGATAACGTCAAGAGATGGACGAACAGCAGTGTGAGCGAGTGTATATCAAGGGCAAGAGACAGGGCTTGTTGGAGATCTATTTGCAGCCAACCTTCATTGTGGAGACGGCACCTGATTGATTGATAACTAAGCGAAAGAAAGTCTTATTTTTTCCGGTCCTCCACCACGTCTCTGTCTCCACCGCTGCGCTATAGGTGAGCCTAGTAGTACAGAGGTCTAACTAAAATCCTATATTAAATAACCCGTCTTGTACTTCATTTTTGTCTCCACCACTGCCGTATCTTAAGTTATTGCCCCTAAGTGCACCCGAGGATTTCCATGTAAAACTAACACCAGTGTTTACCTATTTGAGAGACAGACATATGTTATGTCTCAGATACATATAGATATGTGGTTTCAAGGAAGATAACCGCGAATTATATATTTTTTTCAAACCAACTGTTTAAGGAAAGTAAGCAGCTTCAAATTTTTATAACTAGAGCGAAAGTTTACTTTTACTGATTGTCACAATAAATAAAGAAATGCACGAAAAGATGGCCGCCAATGTGACTTTTAAATTAAACATTGTAGTCATAATGACACTGAAGGTTAAAGGTTAGTTGCGTATCCTTTACAGGAAGTTGCAGAACCAACCCCAGCAGCCCCTGGCTGGTGTGTGGTTTCTCTAGGCAAATTAACGTCCATTAGTTTGCCATTGCTTGCGGGACGGTCGACTCACTGATACCACTGTCGAAACCAACGCAAGGCGAATGGTCTGCAGCTGGGATCGAACCCGGCACCCTGGTATTACAAAGCGTTTGCATTGACTTAGCTGCAGAGCCGACCATAATGACACATGAAAGTTTAACCAGTGTAGTGGTCACGAAACTACAGGAGTTAACACTTCATTTGCAATACAGGAAGGGTTTGTGATTCATAGTATAGATGTGGCTAATACAATGTAACTGACTTTTTTTTTTTTTTTAAAGTTACCTCTATGTAGAATGCAATATTTCGTTATTATGAAGCCTCACCCTGGCTCTTGCCAGGGGCAGCAATATATCCTAGCCATAAATATGCTCTAATGACTGAACGCGGTTTTTGGGACCTCTCCACGGGTGATCCTCATCCACATGGTGGCACTTTGTGTCATCAGGTTTTTACCGCTTGTGTGATGTCCTTTTGGGTAAAAATTTACTAATACTACTGACTCTGAATCCCAATGTGAAGTACAGTTTTTGTGTTGCTTTAAAGTTCACCCTAGCTGTTGCATGAGGCTCTAATATTCCCCACCTATGGGTTTAACGGAGTTAATGGGACTTGTCCCTGGGTTATCTTCTTCCGAATGGTGGTACTTTGTGTCACCGGGTTTTTGTCGTTCGGTGAGGTGTCCTGCTCGAGTAGAACGCCAGTCAGTCACCCGACTCACCAAAAGAGTGAAAAATGTTCGTTCTCTAAGAACCGACTCCTGCGTTCACCTTCAAAAGAATGGTTGTTGCTTTGTATTGTAGGTTACAACTAGTCTGCGATATCTGCAGTTTCAAGCCCAACACGTCATATTTCAGCGTAATACTAATTATTGGCCTTCCACTGAGTGCTTTTTCAATATGGGTCGCGGTGGTTGAGGGAGTAAAATATCCGTTTTCACGCTTTCAGACGTTTTAGTCATATAGGACTAGACCTTTTTTTTTTTTTTAAACCACTCGGTTGTTGTTGTTGCTCGTCTATCCATCACGAGTGATGAAGAAAACTTTTCATCTAAAGTAGAAATCAGAAATGATCAATGATTATGCGTATGAAGTGGGCTGATTAGTCCAATATTAGCCCGGAAAGTTCTTCATCAGCGCGGACAAAAGAGGGAAGCCGCAGTAGGTGTAGGATTAGAAATATGGTTCCTTCTAGTCTGCTTCCGTTTCTCTGCCTGTGCAACTTCTGCTACCTGGCAGGCTGATGCACCATGCCTGAGGGATGTTCACCATCCAGACCGGTCTCCCACGCCGCTGTGTTGATGCCAAAAGAGTTGAGAGCCGCTTTGAGAGTGTTCTTATAACGCTTTTTCTGTCCTCCATGGGACCTCTTCCCTTGCTTGAGCTCCCCATACTCTCTTTCGGAGGCGATAGTTTGGCATGCTGGCTGTACCACTCGGTAGGAATGGGATCAGCATCAAGGTTGCCGCTTTTACTTCCCACGACATTACCTGTTACCCATTTAAGGCTTGGTCTAAAGGTCTTGACTGAAAAGTCCCGCTCCGTCAGGACTTAAACCCAAAACCTTCAAATACACAAGTGAGCCTCTAGGGGCTACACCACATCGCTCCTGGAGGAAGGGAGGGTAGGGATAGGGGTTATGTTTTCCCCTCTAACAAAAGAGCCCTAGAAACCACATGTAGAACTATTAGAAATTGTTATTACCTACTATTTGTGTGTGTGTGTGATTACAAAGCAAATAAATGGACTCAAACCTATAATATTTACCTCTTTTCAGCTGTACTTGCCGAAGTCAAATATCGTTTATTCTACTTTATTTTTAGTTAGGGCGGTGATCAAACTCTCCATTTTTCCTGACAATTAACATGATTTTATAATAGCCACGCCTCTGCAGTATAAAAATCAATAGCGAAATCGGAAAGCTGTAGGTATGTGTACATGTCTAACCAATCAATGAATGAAAGGGGTGTGGCAATTGTGAACTGAGTTCAGCTCTAGGGTGATATTCTTTTTCCATGCCACGCGGCGTTGGTAGTCATGTCTGTCTACAATTTTTTGTGTGGTGTATTTTCAATCAACTCTGACACAGATGATCTCCCATTCTATGATTCCATGCTGTCCAGCATCTGTTCTTTTGGTCTCTCTCTCTCTCTCTCTGCCTTTACTTACCTCCAACTTTCCTACCGTCACGATGTACTCTAGTTTTCTTCTTCTCATCACTTGAACAAAGAATGTAGATTGTCTCTTTCTGATGAAATAGCACAGTATCAGGCTGGCAGATGCATAAGCAGCATTGAACCTGTAAGGCGATATCTATCATGTCCCATAAATGGAACCAAGGCTGGCTGTTGTTTACTTAGCAGTCTTCTTCTTCTTCTTCTTCTTCACTTCCTCTTTTACCGCTGTGGGTGTCGAGGGAGATATAAGGTTCTGTTTCTAGCTCTTCTGGCTGCCTCGACCATAGGCACATCGTGCTGTTGTAGAGTTTCTCTGATGTTATCCTTCCATCTTGTTCTTGGTCTACCCCGTGCTCTACGTCCTTCTTCTCTTCCCATGTATGCTTTGTATGGTATGGTGTCACAAGGCATTCTCTCTAAGTGGGCAAACCATTTCACTTGCTGTCTTTGTATGTAATCCAGAATTGGTTCTGTGCCGACTTGTTCTCTTATGATCTCATTTCTGATCTTATCTCTTATGGTCACTCCTACAGCCCTTCTCAGACATCTCATTTCCGTGGTTACTAATTTTCTTTTATGGTTTGTTGTGAGTGACCATGTCTGGCACTGGTAGCACAGAGTTGGAATAAATATGCTTTGAATAAGATGTCTCTTTGTGCTGATTGGGATTGTCTTATGCTGTAAGAGGAGGGCTAGCTGTCCCAATACTTGGTTTGCTTTACTGCATCTAATGTCAATTTCTTTATCCAGTTTCCCATCTTCGGTAAATGTAGTTCCCAGATATTTAAACTCAGATGCCTGTTTAATGCCTTTGTATTCTATTGTTATGTTTAGATCTGTCTTCTTTTTTCCTATTGACATTACTTCTGTCTTTTCAGTGTTGATTCTCATATTATTTGTTTTACATTCTTCATTCATGGATGTTAGATGTTGTTGCAATTTCATGGCTGTATCTGCTATCAAGGCCTGGGCATCTGCAAAGAGTAATTCGTTGATCTTACTAAGATCTTCATTCATGGGCTTGGCATTCTTGCATATACTGTCGATGTAGGTGATAAACAGCAGTGGTGATAAGACACACCCCTGTCATACTCCAGATGTCACTGTGAAAGGATGAGATGTTCCCTGATTTATTCTAACTACACTTCTACAATCCCTGTATAAACTTTTGCACACTTCGATGAGGTGTTCGCTTACTCCATATCTTGCCATAATTTTCCATAATAATTGTCTGTCGACTCTGTCAAATGCCTTCTCCTGGTCTACGAAAGCCACAAATAAGTTCTTATTGTATTCAATGTTCTTTTCTATTAACTGTTTAAGTGTGAAGATTGCATCTGTGCAGCTTCTATTTCTCCTAAATCCCATCTGTTCTTCTGCCAGCTGTGGTTCTATCACTGGTCTCAGTCTTGTTTCTATTATCTTGGCATACATTTTGCCAACATGGCTTAAAAGAGATATGCCTCGATATTGACCGCATTCTCGTTTGCTTCCTTTGTTCTTCCACAATGGTATAACTATTGCATGTTGCCAATCAATAGGGGCCGTTTGTTGTACCCATGCTGCATTGAATATTCTGTGAAACCATCTGATGCTGCTTTCACCTGCTGCTTGAATTATTTCTGTTGGTAATCTATCAGCTCCTGGTGCTTTATATTTGGGAGACTGTTTAATGACTTTTTCTATTTCATCCATTAGTATGTGTGGTTCTAACACTGTTGCTCTGTGCTCTTCAGTTGTTCTTTCCTGCTTTTTACTTAGCAG
>CAJHNH020005472.1:0-2500 GCA_905116865.2 Candidula unifasciata
CATTATGTATATGTTGTGTCTTTGTTAGCATGTACACATTTATGTATATGTTGTGTCTTCATTAGCATGTACACAATTATGAATATGTTGTGTCTTCGTTAGCATGTACACATTTATGTATATGTTGTGTCTTCGTTTGCATGTACACATTTATGTATATGTTGTGTCTTCGTTAGCATGTACACATTATGTATATGTTGTGTCTTCGTTAGCATGTACACATTATGTATATGTTGTGTCTTCGTTTGCATGTACACATTTATGTATATGTTGTGTCTTCGTTAGCATGTACACATTATGTATATGTTGTGTCTTCGTTAGCATGTACACATTATGTATATGTTGTGTCTTCGTTAGCATGTACACATTTATGTATATGTTGTGTCTTCGTTAGCATGTACACATTTATGTATGTGTTGTATCTTTGTTAGCATGTACACATTTATGTATGTGTTGTGTCTTTGTTAGCATGTACACATTTATGTATATGTTGTGTCTTCGTTAGCATGTACACATTTATGTATATGTTGTGTCTTTGTTAGCATGTACACATTTATGTATATGTTGTGTCTTTGTTAGCATGTACACATTTATGTATGTGTTGTGTCTTTGTTAGCATGTACACATTTATGTATGTGTTGTATCTTTGTTAGCATGTACACATTTATGTATATGTTGTGTCTTCGTTAGCATGTACACATTTATGTATATGTTGTGTCTTCGTTAGCATGTACACATTTATGTATATGTTGTGTCTTCGTTAGCATGTACACATTTATGTATATGTTGTGTCTTCGTTAGCATGTACACATTTATGTATATGTTGTGTCTTCGTTAGCATGTACACATTTATGTATATGTTGTGTCTTCGTTAGCATGTACACATTTATGTATATGTTGTGTCTTCGTTAGCATGTACACATTATGTATATGCATGTACACATTTATGTATATGTTGTGTCTTCGTTAGCATGTACACATTTATGTATATGTTGTGTCTTCGTTAGCATGTACACATTTATGTATATGTTGTGTCTTTGTTAGCATGTACACATTTATGTATGTGTTGTGTCTTCGTTTGCATGTACACATTTATGTATATGTTGTGTCTTTGTTAGCATGTACACATTATGTATATGTTGTGTCTTTGTTAGCATGTACACATTTATGTATATGTTGTGTCTTCGTTGGCATGTACACATTTATGTATGTGTTGTGTCTTCGTTGGCATGTACACATTTATGTATATGTTGTGTCTTCGTTGGCATGTACACATTTATGTATGTGTTGTGTCTTCGTTGGCATGTACACATTTATGTATATGTTGTGTCTTCGTTAGCATGTACACATTTATGTATATGTTGTGATTTGGTCAGTGTGTATGTTCACAATGTCACTCTTCTTATCCCTTTTGAGGATGAAATTTTTCGTTATTTGAAGCCCCACCCTGGCACTTGCCAGGGGCCGCAATATAGCCTGGTAATAAATATGGCCTAAAGGCTGAACGCGGTTTCTGGGACCTCTCCATGGTGATCCTCGCCCACATGGTGGCACATTGTGTCATCGGGGGATTATCGCTTGTGTGATGTCCTGGTGGGGTAGAAAGTCAGTCAGTCAGTCAGTGTATGTTCACAAGTGTTAGTTGTGTTAGTAAGTTAATCCACAGATGGCCCTCATTGCAGAAGTCCATAAGCGCTTCGATCCCATCTTCAGTATATCCCCCAGTGTGTGGCGAGTGATAACACCTGCTTTGACTACCTATATAATGTTCCTGTTTGGCGACTCCTCTTTTGACTTGAAGTTTATGTAGTCTTTTGAGTATTGCTGATTCAACGTCGTCTTTTGAAATATTTTCCCGACCTGTCTCCCTGAGAGTAATGCGAATGTCGGCCCAGTAAATTGCTTTTTCATGTACCTACCGTGGTCCTGCCAGCAAGCCAATCCGCTCGTTCATTGCCTCTTACCCCCCGAGTGTCCTGGCACGAGAATGAAAAATCGAAAATCTGCGATTTTATGATTGGTTATTTACCTTCTAGTCAATGACTGGTTGTTTTTCTCTCCTAGTGTTTGATTGGTTATTCATTACCTCTATTTTATGATTTCTTATTTATTCTTCGATAATTCATGATTAGTTATGTACTTTACTTCGTTCAGGATTTGTTATTTGATCTATAACAGTTTAGTATCGGCTATTTCCAAATCAGAGTGAGATGAAACCAAGAGGAAACACCAAGTAAGAAAAGGACAGAAATGCACAGCTAACACCAGGATGGAAGACGAGCGGTCTGACTCGAAAGGAAGCATTATGCCCAGAGACGGCGCAAAAAAAAAAAAAAAAAACATAAATTTAGTAACGAAAGTTAACTAAATAACCAAGGCTTTTTAATTTTTATCTCAAAAGGAATCGGAATCGGCTATTTATCTCTACCAGTTTACGATTAGTTTTTCACTCTACTTCGTGATTTGTTCACGGGCTCTGTTGTTGTATATAGTATTCCAG
>CAJHNH020005472.1:7500-21056 GCA_905116865.2 Candidula unifasciata
GGGACAACAATGATTGACCTGAGGTCATGGGTGAAGCAACAATTCTCCTGCGACATCTCCGTGGAGAGAGAACAAATGTTGCCAGGCATGGATACACAATTCTGACTGTTGCCAACACTAAATCTCAGTCCTGACAGAAAAAACAGGCAGTGTAGGGAACAGCCACATACCTCTGTAATACTTACAAGTTACAGAGAGGTCAAAGGTCAAAATATAGCAATTCTTACATCTTACAGGCCCAGTCAGAGGTCAAAATACAGTAATTCTAAAACGTTACAGGCCTGGTCAAAGGTCATAATACAATAATTCTTCCATCTTATAGGCCCGGTTAGAGCAGAGGTCAAAATACATAAATTCTTACATCTTACAGGCCTGGTCAGAGCAGAGGTCAAAATACATAAATTCTTACATCTTATAGGCCCGGTCAGAGCAGAGGTCAAAATACAGTAATTCTTATATCTTATAGACCCTGCCAAATGTCATAAAACAGTAATTCTCACATGTTACAGACCAGGTCAGAGGTCATAACACAGTAACTCTTACCGGATAACGGATCATGCCGGAGATATCCAGAGTCCGGGAAGAATCCACTTTGCGTATCCACGTCTGGTGGAATCAGGATGTTGTCTGTCTGGCTGCACACCCCACATATCAGACAGACGCAGAAGACAAATTTCTGTCGCACCACAGGCATAAATAGGATTCAGGGAAAATATTTATACCCCAATAAATCAAATATATTGTAAATCATTCAAATGTTCAATCTTTAGTCAGTTAACTATTCTGTCCGTCTGTCTTACCTGTCTACTTATGTAACGCACTTGCTTCCAGAACCATCAATTATTTATTGGCAGAAAGATAGGTTAGGTTCACGTTAATGTCCCCAAATAGAGTAGGTCACTTTCAGTTCACAATTTTGTTGGGCTGGTCGACTTTCCTAAAGGTTAGGGATGTGTCCTGCTCTGTTGTCTTGCATTTACGTTTTTATTCCGAAAAAGAGAATGTCTTTAGCATAGGTTGCATCACTTTCTGGGGGGGGGGGGGTTGTGTTAGGGTCAGTTTCTCCATGTTTTCTGGAGTGTTAAAAGCGCTGACATGCAGAAATATACAACACGCGATATCAACGGCGTCGCAAAACACCCCTCTGACCTAGTGCGAAGGACACAGGGCTCAGGAACTACCAATCAGAAGTGAGCTAGTGTGTTTAAGGGCGGAGCCTAGGGAGACTAACGTGACCTGTTCCGACGGATATTATGCAAATAAATAACCTAATAATCAAAAAAAAATATTTAGCGAACTGTTGTTGACGTGCCCTATTAAAGAGAGCTAGAAGAACTCTCTGTCTAGACGTTCTAGCAGACCAGCTGACAGCCTAATTAGTGTATTATTGTGTAGAACTAGATGATGCAAATCAAGACGCACTTTGAAGATCCCCTGGTGAGAACCTAGATCAGGGCTTTTCAAGCACCATCAGCTTCTGCTGACGAGCCATGCTGTTGACGTCACTAGGTCGGGCTAACGATGCGTTAGCGCAGCGATTCTTATACAAGAAATAAACTATTTTCGACAGTGGCAAGGGAAGACAACTTTAATATCAACTTTTAGATATCTGGATGCCTTCTTTATTATTCTCAAAATGTTTAGCCAACTTTTCTTGATTTTGCCCGCAGCATCCATGGCATTCGTTCACGGCACCCTAGGGTGGCTCGGCACCCAAGTTTGAGATCCGCTACGTTAATTCATCCTTAGCCCGACCCAGTGACGTCAGCAGCATGGCCCGTCAGCTTGAACCGGTCGTGATTCAACTAAATGTACGCAGGGGCTAAAATTTAGAAAATGAGAATCGTCGCGGGCCGTAGACCTGAACCCCCTTCATAGATGGATCATTCATACAATACAAATGGTAATGATCCGAGTGCCTCTTGCTAGGCATCCGGACGCCAGATTTGGTCCGCTGGCCGCTAGCTGAATAGCTCTGACCTAGATAGTAAACAAGTCTGAGCATTTTAGAACCTTTCCGATGAAGTAGTCGTGAGGAAATCACTTTTCACACTTCCAGCGTATCGGTAGCAATCAGCTGTACACACACTCCGTGATTGTAACTGACTCACAGAGCATGTTGATAAAGGTGAAAACAGGCATGCTTCGTGCAGAGTGGCAAGCATTACTTCAGAGGTCCTGCGTAGTTAGCATCCTTTGGATATTTTCTCCAGGTAATGCCGGTGTTTTGGGAAATGATCATGCAGGTAGACTGGCTGGCTCTGCACCACTTGGTAGTGAATTGATGTATGACAAGTTAGATATTGTGAGGGCCCTTTGGGAGCAAGTAAACAGTGCGGAGGTGCAGATAGGGTCTAAGGAGCATGGCGCTGCGAGGAGTTAACAGGGGATCTGGCCAACGCTTAACTCTCAGGGGAAGGATGAGACGGATTACAGGTACGATCGAAACTTGAACTATTCGCTTGCTGCTGAAAATATGGACTGAGCACTTATGGGAGTCTCTCGAGTGCTGTGATGTCGATTCTTAATTCAGCATTCAATATTCAACTAACAATAGTGAGTAGAAACCACTTGAGCAACAGCTGAAATCCGTCCCCGTTGGTACGCAATTTTTCGTTATTTTGAAGCCACACCCTGGCTTCAGTACACTATGCATACAGAACATAGATATGAACCTCTCTACACATATTGTACACACGAACGTTCCTACACGTAGACAGAACGTCCACGCGAACTTCTCTACATGTACTCAAAACGAATACACTAGCTCCCCTACATGTACACAGAATGCACACACGAACTTCCGAAAATGTACATAGAACCTATACATGAACCTTCCTACATGCACACAGAACCTATATATGAACATCCATACATGGACACAGAACCTACACATAAACCTCCCTACATGTACACAGAAACTACACAATAATCTCCCTTTATGAGCAACACGTACACATAACATGGAATTGAACCTATCAACAGAGAACCTACACATGAACCTTCTTACATATACACAGAACGTACACATCAACCTGCCTACCTGAGCCAACATTGTGTAGCGCTGCAAGTGTCTTCCTGGACGACAACCAACAGACTGACTACAAAGGGGCAACAATCCACAATTCTTGTTGTCTACAGGTGACGGCTGGAGCACGACAGGGTTGATGGATGACTGTCCCTGGTGTACCTTAACGCTTTCCTGTAGGCCTTTTCATTATACAGGCTTTCTTTCACGTAGGCCTTCCCATTAACGAGACTTTCCTGTAGGCTTTTACACTGTCCAGACTCTTTCTTAGGTCTTTCCACTACCCAGGCTCTCAAGTAATCCTTTCCGCTATACAGGCTCTGCCTTAGGCCTTTCCACTGTCCAGTCGCCGTCATGTAGGCCTTTCCACTATACAGGCTCTGCTTAGGCCTTTTGCACTATTGAGGCTCTCATGTAGGCCTTTCCACTATCCAGGCTCTGCTTTAGGCTTTTTCACTATCCAGGCTCTCGTGTAGGCCTTTGCACTATCCAGGCTCTCATGTAGGCCTTTGCACCATCTAGGCTCTCCTGTAGGCATTTCCACTATACAGGCTCAACTTTAAGCTTTTTCACTATCCAGGCACTCTCATGTAGGCCTTTCTACTATACAAGCTCTGCTTTAGGCTTTTCAACTATCTAGGCTCTGCGGTGGGCCTTTCTACTATCCAGGCTTTGATGTAAGCCTTTCCACTATGCAAGCTCTTCAACAGGTCTGTCCACTAGTTAGGCTCTCCTAAGGTTTTCTCAGTGTCCGGTCCTATTTGTGTGCGTGCGTGCGTGCGTGTGTGTGTGTGTGTGTGTGTGTGTGTGTGTGTGTGTTTGTGTGTGTGTGCTTTAACAAAACCGAATCTACGGATTCTCACAGCTATCTTCTCCAAAGATCGTCTCACCACTACCTGTTCCACACCCACAGTTGTGCTCTGAGGATTTCTTAGGCAAAGCATACCGACTTCTGGACTTCTTCCACGTCCGTTGTATCCTGAGCATACTCTAGAAGGGGCTCTGAAAATAAAGTACTAGCCATCACTCACATTTCTGATATTCCCAAATTGATATTAACTTTCCATCCAAATAATAAGGGTGCTTACAAATTATTCCTTTGCCACTTGGATATGCTTCTCTCTATTTCGTTCACATAAAAGTTCCTAAATGAGAAAAAGAAGAGGTTAAATGTTGAAGTCGAAAGAATTGACTTTTTTTTGCACCGGGTTTTATCACATATGGCTCGGTCTCTTTCCGCAGACCGAAAAGTCGCCTGCTGAAAGCGCCGCGCCAAACACGAACTTCGCAGCTCCCTCGACGATCTACTGGAATCTCTGTAGAAATCGCATACTTGAACTGAAGGGCGCTGCTGTGCAGCGAACCCACGAATTTCAGAACACTAGGCAAACGGTTTGACTACTTTGCCACGGATACCCCAATGAGAAAATATGATAGTCTACGGGTGAGACTGCAATCTAAAGGGGAAAACTGGTCAGACGCCGACTCCCTCCGACTCACACAGCCGTTCGTTTTGCGACTACTGAATGTTCACACACTAGATGCAAAACAGTAATTCATCCTGGTCTCTGGATAGTGAGATTAAAGGCCCGTGTGCATTGTTGCGCACGTAAATCTCTTGGCAGTTGGATATTGAACAGAGTAGCCTAACTTCGCTGCTCGGTCAAAATTAGTTTTAAAATCTAGCAAAGTATTTCAAAATCCTCGCCGGTGCTACAGAGCCTGTGCACTGTGATGAGCTTCTTCGGACTCAGATCTGATTTAGACAAAAACGGAGCACTTATGGGTTACTACCAGAGTGTGCCATGATATTGATCCGTTGTTCAAAACCTCAAACTGCATACTTCATTAATCAATTTCCTGAATGGTTCTTTCAAGATTAATTATGCATTTAGGTGCGAATCCAGAAACCTAATCTATGCTATAGTCTGTAAAATATTTTCATAAAGGCATACATTGGGGAAACCGGCAGGAAGCTAGTTGATCAGATCTGTGAACATCTTCGTGATATTCGTAAGCAAGCCACTCTCTCCTTTTCTCTCTTGATACCTCAATAGTTCTGACAACAGCGGTGGAAAACTATATCTCCGTCACAGACACCAAATCTGGCTCTGGTGATCAAACTACACGTTTCTATTTGGAAAATCGCCATATAGTTCGTGTTCTGCGCCTAGCAGATATCAATATTCAGCATACCTGCATCTAAACAATATTATTACTTTTATTTTTTTCCCCACAGGTTATTGTTATTATTTATAATTTTTGTTTTTCTTATAACAATTATTATTACAAATGACGTTATTATTACTATTATTGCAACGGCCAATATGATCATCACTGCCAATTTTTAATTATTAAATAATTATTTTTATTATTCTCGCTTCTTGGTTTATTTGATTTGTTTCGCACAATCTTTTCCTCTTCCTTTATTTTATAGCTTTTAACGCAGAACTCCCCAATCGGTGGCCAGGAACTCTGCCCCTTGTTGTTGTTGGTGTGGTTTTTGTCGATTAGGACTCATGCCGAAAAGTCCTATTTTTATTGTCTATGTGTGTACCCACAGTTCACCAGAGGTTGGACTAAGTCCTTACCCTTCAAGTCAAGTGGAGTCCCAAGTCATTATCACCAAGTCAAAGTCAGATCTCAAGTCACTTTCAAGTCCATACTTAAGTCAAGTAACTTCTCTCTCTCTCTCTCTCTCTCTCTCTCTCTCTCTCTCTCTCTCTCTCTCTCTCTCTCTCTCTCTCTCTCTTGTTGTACCCCACCAGGACATCATGATCATCAGGTGCCTTGCCGACTGGCGTGGGCGATCATGCCTCTCCACAGTCTGCGATCTCTTGCAGCATGTATCAGTTCGTGTGCCGACACAACTCCATGCCATGCAACAAGACTGTCAAGAATCTTCTCCCGTTGTCTTCCTCTATCCCTCCTTCCACAGATCTTTCCAGTGGTCACCACATGTTCCATTTTCCCTTTTCTCATAACATGGCCGAAACATGATGACTGTCTCCTTCTGATGTCTGTGATAACTTGTCTTCGGGCTCCCGCCTCTTTCAAAACCTCCTGGTCGCTCTTTTTTGGCTGCCCAAGGTATTTTAAGCTTTTTTATCTTCTGTAAAACCACATCTCTGAGGCCTCCAGAAACCACGTAAGCGATTTTTTTTTTTTAACGTATCCAGAAACCATGAGGATAAAAACCAGTGACACAAAGTGTAACTATGTGGATGAGGATCACCCGTGGAGAATTCCCAGAAACCCCTTTCAGCAGTTAGGCCATATTTCTGGGCCGGTTATATTCAGGGCCCATGGCAAAAGCCAGGATGTGGCTTCAAATAACGAAAAATTGCACCCCTCAAGGGGATGACTGTTACAATGTATTCAAGTCATTTCATGTACCAAGTCATTTCATGTACCAAGTCATTTCATGTACCAAGTCATTTCATGTACCAAGTCATTTCATGTACCAAATCATTTCATGTACCAAGTCATTTCATGTACCAAGTCATTTCATGTACCAAGTCATTTCATGTACCAAGTCATTTGCAAGTTCGTGCATGGAACAATGCTTATGTGTTACACTTGTTGGTCTAGTATAATACCAGAACAACATTTGTTAGATTTTGATTTTAAATGTCATTGTGTGGGCTCCAGGGACTCATTGTGGGGTCAACAAGAATAGATCCACTGCCTCCTCCAACAAGCATGTCGTAAAAGTGGACTGAGTGGGGGCTTCTTTTGTAGTCGGAATGCATCTGTCTAAGAGGAGAGGAATCAACAATCTACAAACAAGTAAGTAAGATCTGTAAAACGTATGTAAGTGCAACACTCAGATTCTGGAACACAAGTTCTTCTTCTTCTTCTTCTTCTTCCACCTTTTACCTCACCGAAGTGTCGCGGGAGATGTAATGTTCGTTGATGAACTCTGTCAAGAGCACTATTAAGACTGATGTTCATTTCTGTAATTGATAATTTTAATTTTGTGACAGTTGATTAAAAGAGAAACCACCATCTACACACTTTAGAACACTTAATGCCATCACTCCATATTTTCCGAGGTCTTCCACTTGCTCTATACCCATTGTAACGTTTTATTGTGGCTCGCTGTGTGGAACAAAAGTTAAGTTCAAAAAAGGCGAAATACCAGAACTATTCGCTGGAATTTACAGCCAGTAAACATGAAGAAAGAGATTCTGACTGCAAATAGTTGAACTGACTGAATACAGTTGCTTACTGGGGGATTTTTATTGTAATAAATTAGCAGAAAAAATGATAATCGGTCACATTTTGTTTTGTAATTTTATGATTTTATTCGAAGACCAAACCTCACAGTGGCTGGCCACGAGGAAAGTCGTATCAAGTCGTTGAAGTTACGAGTCGCAAGTCGAGTCACAGGACAAAACCACACGTCACAAATCGTTTATTGCAAGAATAATAAATATGTCAGAGACAAAATACAGTTTTGTTTTTTTCGGGGGGGGGGGGGGGGTGGGGTGGGGGGGGGGGGAGGGGGTACATCAGGAGCCTCTGTTGGAAGTGATGAAATGTTGCAAGCTAGCTTGATTTGAGACATGGTTAGACATGATTCGATTGCAAAGACTGTACTGGGGGGGGGGGGGGGGGGGGGGGTCAAGGAATATGGCGGGGGGGGGGGGGGGGGGGCTGGAATAGTCAACAATGAATCTAGAATGACAACATTAGGAAATGGACAGGACTAAGTTAACTTACACTTATTCTTCAAGCAGAAGACAGAGAAAGATGGTGAGTTGTATGTGTTAGTGCTTCCATCGAGACACCTCCACGACCCTAATGGTTTTGTTATGTTATGTATGTTATGTTGTGTATGTAATGGTATGAATGTTATGTATGTTATGTTGTGTATGTAATGGTATGAATGTTATGTATGTTATGTTGTGTATGTAATGGTATGAATGTTATGTATGTTATGTTGTGTATGTAATGGTATGAATGTTATGTATGTTATGTTGTGTATGTAATGGTATGAATGTTATGTATGTTATGTTATGTATGTTATGTTATGTATGTTATGTTATGTTTGTTATGTTGTGTATGTAATGGTATGAATGTTATGTATGTTATGTTATGTATGTTATGTTATGTATGTAATGTTATGTATGTTATGTTATGTACGTTATGTTGTGTATTTAATGGTATGAATGTTATGTATGTTATGTTATGTATGTAATGTTATGTATGTTATGTTATGTATGTTATGTTGTGTATGTAATGGTATGAATGTTATGTTGTGTATGTAATGGTATGAATGTTATGTATGTTATGTTATGTATGTTATGTTGTGTATGTTATGTTGTGTATGTAATGGTATGTATGTTATGTTATGTATGTAATGTTATGTATGTTATGTTGTGTATGTAATGGTATGAATGTTATGTATGTTATGTTATGTATGTAATGTTATGTATGTTATGTTATGTATGTTATGTTGTGTATGTAATGGTATGAATGTTATGTATGTTATGTTATGTATGTAATGGTATTATATTATGTTGTGTATGTAATGGTATGAATGTTATGTATCTTATGTTGTGTATGTAATGGTATGAATGTTATGTATGTTATGTTGTGTATGTAATGGTATGAATGTTATGTATGTTATGTTATGTATTTTATGTTATGTGTGTCATGTATGTTATTTTATGCTGTGCATGTTATGTTATATATGTTATGTTATGTGTGTTCCGTTATGTTATGTGTGTTTTGTATGTTATGTGTGTTTTGTATGTTATGTTATGTGTTAGGTTATGTACACGTGTGTCCAGAAATAGTGTTTTATATGTTATGTTATTATGTTATGTATGATATGTATGTTATGTATGTTACGTATGTTAAGTTATGTAGGTTATGTGTGTTATGTATGTTATGTTCCATCATGTATTTTATGTTATGTTATTATGTTATGTATGTTATTTTATGTTATGTGTGTTGTGTATGCTATGTATGTGATATAAGTTATGTTATGTTATGTGTGTTATGTATGCTATGTTACGCTATGCATGTTATGTTACGTATGTTAAGTTATGTAGGTTATGTATGTTATGTTCCATCATGTATTTTATGTTATGTTATTATGTTATGTATGTTATTTTATGTTATGTGTGTTGTGTATGCTATGTATGTGATATAAGTTATGTTATGTTGTGTGTGTTATGTATGCTATGTTACGCTATGCATGTTATGTTATGTTATAAATGTTATGTGTGTTCCGTTATGTTATGTGTGTTATGTTATGTACGTTATGTTGTGTATTTAATGGTATGAATGTTATGTATGTTATGTTATGTATGTAATGTTATGTATGTTATGTTATGTATGTTATGTTGTGTATGTAATGGTATGAATGTTATGTTGTGTATGTAATGGTATGAATGTTATGTATGTTATGTTATGTATGTTATGTTGTGTATGTTATGTTGTGTATGTAATGGTATGTATGTTATGTTATGTATGTAATGTTATGCATGTTATGTTGTGTATGTAATGGTATGAATGTTATGTATGTTATGTTATGTATTTAATGTTATGTATGTTATGTTATGTATGTTATGTTGTGTATGTAATGGTATGAAAGTTATGTATGTTATGTTATGTATGTAATGGTATGTATATTATGTTGTGTATGTAATGGTATGAATGTTATGTATGTTATGTTGTGTATGTAATGGTATGAATGTTATGTATGTTATGTTGTGTATGTAATGGTATGAATGTTATGTATGTTATGTTATGTATTTTATGTTATGTGTGTCATGTATGTTATTTTATGCTGTGCATGTTATGTTATATATGTTATGTTATGTGTGTTCCGTTATGTTATGTGTGTTTTGTATGTTATGTGTGTTTTGTATGTTATGTTATGTGTTAGGTTATGTACACGTGTGTCCAGAAATAGTGTTTTATATGTTATGTTATTATGTAATGTATGATATGTATGTTATGTATGTTACGTATGTTGAGTTATGTAGGTTATGTGTGTTATGTATGTTATGTTCCATCATGTATTTTATGTTATGTTATTATGTTATGTGTGTTATTTTATGTTATGTGTGTTGTGTATGCTATGTATGTGATATAAGTTATGTTATGTTATGTGTGTTATGTATGCTATGTTACGCTATGCATGTTATGTTATGTTATAAATGTTATGTTATGTGTGTTCCGTTATGTTATGTGTGTTATGTTATGTATGTTATGTTATGTTATGTATGTTATGCTTATTATGCATGTTATGTTATGTGTGTTCGGTTATGTTTCATATGTTATGTTTTTTTTGTTGTGGATGTTATGTTATGTATGTTACGTATGTTAAGTTATGTAGGTTATGTGTGTTATGTATGTTATGTTCTATCATGTATTTTATGTTATGTTATTATGTTATGTATGTTATGTGTGTTTTGTATTCTATGTATGTTATGTTATGTATGTTATGTTATTTATGTTATGTATGTTATGTGTGTTTTGTATGCTATGTATGTTATGTTATTTATGTTATGTATGTTATGTTATATATGTTATGTTATATATGTTACGTATGTTATGTTAATTGTAAGTCTAGCTTAGTCCCAGTGTGGACGCATTTTGTTTATTATTACTTTTTAATTTTTTTATTTTTCACAACCCCACCCCGGCTGTTGCGGAGGGCCCTAATATAACCAACTTGACAGTTCAACGAGATTCCTGGTACTTGCACAGGAGGGATTCTCATCCTTATGACGACATCTTGTGTCATCGGGTGTCAATCGCTGGATATGCCCTCCTGGTAGTGTTGACCGTCACCACTCACAACTTTAGTCGGTCCTTTTTGTTTTGTTCGCCCCATCTCGGGGACTCCAAGATTTCTAGGGGAGTTGCCGGAAAGTCAAATTGTTTAGGGTTGTTGGGGTGTGAAACGATGTTAGGGTGTGAAATGATGTTAGGGTGTGAAATGATGTTAGGGTGTGAAATGATGTTAGGGTGTGAAATGATGTTAGGGTGTGAAATGATGTTAATGTGTGAAATGATGTTAGGGTGTGAAATGATGTTAGGGTGTGAAATGATGTTAGGGTGTGAAATGATGTTAATGTGTGAAATGATGTTAGGGTGTGAAATGATGTTAGGGTGTGAAATGATGTTAGGGTGTGAAATGATGTTAGGGTGTGAAATGATGTTAGGGTGTGAAATGATGTTAATGTGTGAAATGATGTTAGGGTGTGAAATGATGTTAATGTGTGAAATGATGTTAGGGTGTGAAATGATGTTAGGGTGTGAAATGATGTTAGGGTGTGAAATGATGTTAGGGTGTGAAATGATGTTAGGGTGTGAAATGATGTTAGGGTGTGAAATGATGTTAGGGTGTGAAATGATGTTAGGGTGTGAAATGATGTTAGGGTGTGAAACAAACACCGACTAACATGAAACCCCCCCCCCCCCCCCCCCCTTTTTTTTCCCCATAACATCGGACTGTCGCGGTTTTCCCAACGACATTTTAGTTCCCAGGATGGGGTGAACAACAAGAAAAGTACCCTTTAGACGTTCTAGTGTTCAAGCCGCGACACATGAGTTCCTTCTATGCAGTTCACTGGATTCATTTCTTACTACTGGGAGAGTGTCAAGAAAGGTTTCTTACCGACACAGTGTCCCATATACACATAATCTCCTACCTTCCACAACCTTGTCTATGTGTGTGTGCTTATGCTCATATACCCAGGGCTGTCAATGGGATTTTTTTTTTTTTTTTGTGAAAAACCCAGCTTTGCTAAACAAAAACCTAAGCAATACATAGACAACAACAACAACAAAAAACCAGATTGTTAAAATGAACAAAATGTATAGTTACGAAACGAAATATTTACCACTTTTATATAAGGATATATTTAAAAAAAAAAAAAAAGATTTTCCTAAGGCGTCAAATAAAAAACCCAGATCTGGGGAGGAAGGGGGGGGGGGGGGGGTTGGGGACCCAGCATTGAGAGCCGTGCATATACCTCGGTGCACGTTGTGGAGACTGATAGTTGCATAGTTGCAAAGAAAACAACTGGGACTTCCTGCCCAGAACACACCAATCAAGTTGACAGCCGCTATTTCTGGACACACTTGTACATGACCTGAAATAACATTCCCGCAGACGACAAACCCCGGGCCCGTCTCAGCTGACGCCCTAAACACAATTACGTCATCATAAAAGGCCTATATATCAACTACAGCAGTGGTCTTCAACTTGTGGGCCGTGGTCCACTGGTGGCCCGAGGGAAGATCCAGGTGGGTGGTGAAATATTTCTGTCTAATCATTAACGGGTAGTGTAATGAGTCATTTTTTTTCCCTCATGTCTCATTTTCATAAACTACGAATCCTAAACTGTGGACATGATTTTTTTCCACTTTCCAACTTAGAGAAACCTGGCTAATGAATCCATAACGTCACGGAATGAAGAATTAGAAGAATGGATGACAGTTGTGCTAACGACGTTTTTGATGCCATTTATGTAAGCTTAAAAAGTGGAAGCATCGGATGCAGTGACAATATAAATCTTTATGATTTGCTTGTAAGTAATAACGTGCTCGTAAACTCTTAAGACCCTAGAATTTATCCTTCGTATCGAGAGGACATTGTTGCAGAAAAAACTGGAATCGTTATCAGCCATTTAGTGTTTTTCTCAACGTGTGTCCCAGTTCCAGTTTGCTGTGTTACAGTACCAATGTGTCAGAGCAGACTGCATATAAATAGAGCCAGAGTGTAATTGCAGGTAAATAAGTTAGTTGCGTATCCTTTACAGGACCAACCAACCTTTTTTTTTTTACTGTTGTGGTTTTTCTTGGCAAATTTACGTCCACTAGTTTGCCATTTCTTTCTGTAATCGACTTCTCGATGTTAATGTTGAAACCAACATAAGGCACAAGGCCAGCAGCTGGGATCGAACCCGGCACCCCGGCATTACAAAGCTGGTTTGCAATGCCTAATCCACAGACGCCGACTGCATGCAGGGTATGCAAATGCTTGCTTCAATGACTGCAGTCTGTACAATTACCACCTCAAGAATCAAACAGGTACAAGTGATACTCAACGTGTCAGCATTTAAAGACTTTCTATTCGTGTGAAAAGACCTTTTCAACCATGTCAGTAATAAATACCAAAACAAATAAATCGAGTGATTGTTGTTGCAGTGCTTAGTCGATCAGAATTAACGCTCCGGCTACATACATCGGATTTTCTAACCGGTATGCAGTATCAGGAGATGTTTTAGCTGAAAATTTTAATTTTGTGACAGTTGAT
This sequence comes from Candidula unifasciata, assembly GCA_905116865.2. Taxonomy (NCBI): domain Eukaryota; kingdom Metazoa; phylum Mollusca; class Gastropoda; order Stylommatophora; family Geomitridae; genus Candidula; species Candidula unifasciata. The sequence continues at coordinate 20,814 of CAJHNH020005472.1, forward strand.
TAAAAGAGAAACTACCATCTACATTTGTTTATATTTCCCTGTTTTGTCAGCCGTTGGGTGGGCCGCGAAACAATTTCATGGGCCGCTGATGTGAAAAGGTTGAAACACACTGAACTATAGCACCTATTTTTTTTTTAACGTAAAATACGCAAACAATGTATTAATTCGCACTCACAGAAAGAAGTGCAAAGATAGATGGACGCACTAGTAAAAGTAAAGGACCGTTTTCCACGCCTTTTAGGC
>CAJHNH020005473.1:0-21040 GCA_905116865.2 Candidula unifasciata
CGTCAAACTATTTCTCCTATTCGTTACTAACATGTCACGACGCAAACGCAGCCCTTTCACATTTAGTCATTATTAATTACAATCAGTCGGAACAAATACGAAAACGATCACAAACTATCACTTTATAGCGCTAAGGGCGACCCAAGCCAACCCCGATGTCGCTATCAAAAATTAAGAGTAGGCCCGGACAACAATGCAATATTTAAGAGAATTAACTCAGCAACGCCATCGCAAACTTACTCGATAGCAACATCAAAATTAAGGGATTAACTCAATCACGTTAGCCCTACAATAGTGAACGACAAAATTTAAAGAAAAATAAATCAGTCAGCTAAACATACAAACTAATCTATGTCTCCTATTTAGACAAGCACATTGGGTTCACAATTAACGCGGACAACTATTCCTGTTTAGCTACTACTATAGATTCGATTCCCAAGGACGAACGGTCCCATTATCTGTCACAGACCTCTGGGTGACCTTGCTGGTCCGTGGCTCGTAACTGGGCCTATGACAGACAAACTAACCTTTAACACACACTGAACCCGAACGCACACAGAGCACACACGACAATCTTTATTGTAAGTACAGGTAAAACAATAGACAGTTGACTTCCCGCTGTGTGGCCACCTATTGCCTGGACCCTCTGGCCGAACGAGCTTTACAGTCGCCTCGCTCCAGTACGTTCCACAAGCAATCTCCTGGTGTACAAACCACACGGTCACGAGATACGCTCTTAACTATTAACACTGACCAACAAACCTGTCACAGCCTCTGTCTTATTGCAGAGAGTGCCAAGGTTAGACATTCTCTCACAGAACATGTATAAATACCCTACACAAGAACTATCCTATTCTAACAGAACACTGTACATAAACTATGCAGTCACTAACAGAAATATCCTAACTCTATTAGAACACTGTACGTAAACTATGCAGTCACTAACAGAAATATCCTAACTCTAATAGAACATTGTACATAAACTATGCAGTCACTAACAGAAATATCCTAACTCTAATATCCTATCACTGTCTTGCTAAACGTCCTCTCTCTCTGACCGACGCACACCGAATGTGCTGTGTTCTCTCCACCTCGTGTCCCTTGACCCCGATCCAGCTAAGTCCCAACCGCGGTCATCGTGCTGTCGACTTGTCTCCAACAACGTTTACTCTTTCTTGTCGTGGCCAAACGCTTTATCCTGAGAGCTGGTTTCACCGTGCAATAACAGAACAGACTTGACCATTCACGGCCCTGACCTTTGTGTCAACCCTGGGGTGTCACCTCAACACGCACACCTTACGGTGTGGTACACTGACTGTACTTATAGGGTTGTGACAATGTGTCTGAATAAGAGCAGCTGTTCAATGATGTGTCTAAATATAAGCAGCTGATCAATAATGTGTCTAAAAAAGAGCAGCTGATCAATGATGTGTCTAAATAAAAGCAGCTGATCAATGATGTGTCTAAAAAAGAGCAGCAGATCAATGATGTGTCTAAATAAGAGCAGCTGATCAATGATGTGTCTGAATAAGAGCAGCTGATCAATGATGTATCTAAATAAGAGCAACTGATCCTTGATTTGTCTACATAATAACAACTGATCAATGATGTGTCTAAAAAAGAGCAGCTGATCAATGATGTCTCTAAAAAAAAAAAACAGCTGATCTCTGAAGTTTCTAAAAAAGAGCACCTGATCAATGATGTGTCTAAATAAGAGCAGCTGATCAATGATGTGTCTAAAAAGAGCAGCTGATCAATGATGTGTCTAAATAAGAGCAACTGATCAATGATGTGTCTAAATAAGAGCAGCTGATCAATGATGTGTCTAAATATGAGCAACTGATCAATGATGTGTTTAAATATGAGCAACTGATCAATGATGTGTCTAAATATGAGCAACTGATCAATGATGTGTCTAAAAAAAAACAACTGATCAATGATGTGTCTAATAAAAGCAGCTGATCAATAATGTGTCTAAAAAAGATCAAATAATTAATGATGTTTCTAAATGAGTTCTGCTAATAAATGATGTGTCTAAGTAAGTACAGCTAATAAATGATGTGTGGAAAAAAGTGCAGCTTATCAATGATGTGTCTACACACATAAGCTTAAATGAATAATGGTTATCTAAATAGGTGAAAATGTGTAACACTGAGCTCGTTTGTTAGGAATCGATAATTGCAATTAGCTAAGTTGTACCGGGATCAACAAGTTTTTCGTAACCTTCATTTTCCCGTCAAAACTAAATATTGACATCATCACGTGTTTGTCAGAAGGTATAATTTTTGTGTATTTGTTAATGAGAAGAAAACCAACAGCTCTTTGCAAAAAATATTTTGGTAATAGTATTTGGCCAAATTGTGAACATCCCCTATCAGAGAGAACATAGTAATACTTGTTTTGAATGAGTCTATATGACGGCAACTGTTAATTTAACTACTATATTTTCACATAACAAGATGATGAAATCTGTTGCAATTGAGATATAATAAGAAAATCCTAGACGTACTAGCATTCTAGCATCTAAGTATAAATAATGACTGAGAAACCACTAGGGTAATTCTTTAGTTCACAAGATTCAAGAGCGGAGGGACCAGTCATATGATCCTTAAAAAAAAAAAAAAAAAAGCCTCCAGTCTACAAGACTTAGAGACGAGTGACTAGTAACATGGACCCTCATATATCACTTTCAGTTGTGGAGATGCCAACTCAAAAATAAAAGGAGAGGAACCAGTCGCATGTAGCCTCGTAGACAGACACTATAGAATAGACGAAACAAGACATCGAGTTACAAATACGTCCCACAAGATTCATTGATCTCGTGGGCAACTGCTGATCTGTTGGCGACAAGTTCTGCTATCATCAACGATAAACTGCATTTCTAATTTTTAACTGTTTGTGTTAGCACTTCGAATGGCTACCGTATGCATTAATGCGAGTGTATGCTAGATATGCCGAGACAGCTGTCTGTCAATCTTTCCACAAGGGACTGTGATAAAAATTATGTGTGTAACCTTAACATGTTTTCGCTGTTGGATGGGGGATACTTGACACGTTTACGTTAAGCAGTTTGCTATTGCTTTCCTAATGGTCGACGCAATATACCGTTATCAAAATCGAGACAAATCGGTTTGCTACAAAATGGGCATTAATACAATAAAGCCCTAGTATGTTGGAACTTAACAACTGTTTTCACAACCACTCAGCAACAACCATAAATCAAATTAATAATGGAATCAAAAGGAAATAATTACAGATTTAAACAGTATAATGTTATAGATACCTTACTGTGTAATTACAAAAGAACACGTCAGTATATTTGTGAGCCAGTTTTCATAAACTAAACATCTTTCTAATGTGACATTGGGATTTTGTTGAATAATGATGTGTGCTAAAACTGATCTACAAGCAATTTCATTACATTGATACTGTAACACAACTTTCTGTGCTCCAAAAAAACAAATCATAGAGTTCCAGCTGCTGACAAATATAGCAGAGTTATATGTCTGATTCGTTTTTTTTTTTTTTTGGCAGGCGCATCATTAAATGCGCCTCTTAGAAGAAAAGAAAAATTTAGGTTATGGATAAGACGTTCTCCCTAGCTGCTGACCCAGTTTTGCCACTGTCTTCGGTTTGAGGACTATGGTTCCTCCAGGTTAGTGCAGCTCCACGCCAAGTAACATTTGTATTCACTACAAAAGCTGCTCGCTCTTAAAGCCCATCCAATGCAGCATTTGTAGTCGTGTCTTTCCACATCCTTCTGTCCTGTGTGCATTTACAATGAATGTTGAATGTTCAATTTCTAATCAAAAATCTACATAACAGCACTCGGGACACCTCTATAAGCGCCCTGTCCCCATAATCATCAGCAAGCGAAGATATCCATTTTCGATGGCACCAGTAACTGTCTGATTGTCTATCCGCCTCGACTTTCTATTTGGTGTTGAGCGTCGGCTAGATCCCCTTTTAACTCCTCGCAGTGCCATTCTCCTAAAAATGTAATGATCTATCTGTGCCTCTGCATTGTTCAACCGCTCATAAAGTGACCTCGCGAAATCCAGCTTGTCATATATCAGTTGACCATCAAGTGTTGAACAACCGGCCACTCTGTCTACCTGATAATTTACCAACACACCGGCAGGACCTGGAGAAAATATCTAAAGCATTCTTACTACTAATAACATCTGAACTTATGATTGACACTTTGCACAAAGATTGCCAGTCTTCACCTTTCTCAACATGCTCTGTGGGTCAGTTACAATCACGGCTTGTGTGTACAGCTGATTGTCAAGCCAACGGTTTCTACCAAATATTTCAACAGCAGTAGCGGACATGAAATGTTAAAGGTTAGGCCGGAATCGGGCACAATTAGAAATATCAAGGCGTTACTAGTCCACAGTCCTCCTCATACTTAAAGATGGTCTGTGCTAATGTGTACATCACCTCACCCCTAAAGGACGAAACAAGGAGCCACTATCACTACAGTAACCTTCCCTCAGTTTTGTTAGCCGTTGTCGAGAACCTAATGCTGCAAATTGTCCAAACACACGTGACAATTGGTACTTTGCAATTGAAAGAACTTTGCTTTTATAAGTCCAGGCTAAATAAGTCAATGTACAGTCAATATTGACAAAAATGTATTGATACCATTTTTATAAGAGGCATACTTTATTATATAACTGACGGTTTGTGAAACTGATCAATCAAAAGAATACTTACGCACGCATGCCCCAACGCGTGTATAGATGATTCCCGAGCACAAACACACACAGGCACACACAGACATACATATATGAAGCATGGAGTGGTTGCAGATAAATTATGTATTTAAATTAATAATTCCTGGTACTGATAACATAACTGTATATATATTGTCTTATTCTCACTCTGTGAATAGGAGTAGTGGGTCAGTAGATTACGTATTTTAGCTAAACACAAAACCTCACACTCACCTGCTCTAAGAATGTATGGAATGGGAGGAAACAAAACGTACACCAATAACCAATTATCATGTCAGCAAGGAAAGCACAAGCACATATCAAAGTATCCTGAAAGCACGAAGGGTGTTCATTTTAAGCCCGTTCTAAAAATATCATCTTTTTCGAATTACTGGCATAATGCTTTTGTAAGGCAGAGAAATAAGTTGGAAAAAATAAATACAGTTATCGTTGGCGTTTCGCTTGTTAATAAGAAGTCCTGTCTCTCGATTCTGGTAATACGGTCACCTGCGTAGTTGACGGTAAACGTTGTGTACAAGCAAAAACCAATTACTATTTGCAAAGTTGTCATACATTGTACTGAGCATGTCCCAAGAATTGCATGCATGTTATATCAAGTAGTGAAATATTAGTAACATATAATAAGTCAGTTTACAAGTGATTTGCACGTTTTGAATGTAACAGGGAGTTCGATAGACATGGCCAACTGCAAGCACACAAGGGAAACAACTACTATGTCCTATATGCGTTTGTATTTTTGGCAGGTACATACGGCTGTACCTTGTAATGTTACAGTTCAAATAAATGTAAATGTATTATATGTCTTGTTATCACTCTGTGGGCTGCAATTGTTGATATTTTAAGCCCCACTCTGGCTCTTGCCAGGCCATAAATATGGCCTAATCGCTGAACGCGGTTTCTGGGACCTCTCCACGGGTGATCCTCATCAACATGGTGGCACTTTGTGTCAACAGGTGTTTATCGCTTTTTTGATGTCCTGGTGGGGTAAAAGTACAATACAATACAATAAATAAATATGGGTTACAACCAGTATACAAGTCACGATTGACTTATATTGACTCTCATTGAGTAAGGGACAATATTGTCTATTCACCACAGACTGGATCACATCATCCATGTCATGTCTGTGTGTTCATGGACCCGCAGTTTATAACTGTAGTTATCCTAGTCTAGAAGGCGCCATGGTGTAGCGACTAGACGCCTGCCTGCGGATCAAAGGTCGTGCTTCGGATTTTGATGGAGCCGGACATTTAAAAAAAATTCTTAATCTTCAAGGTGGATCTAGCATTATGTGGGTACAAGGTAAACTCCTGGGAAATAGGGCGGCTGATGTGATGCTGACCACTTCCCTAACCAAGTGTTCATTGGTCAGTGTAAGCTTGGCCCTATATGCCCAATATTCTCGAAGTTTAGAAAAGGAACCTGCTTTCTGTATCTCGCACTCTTTCCCGCACCTGACACAATTGTTCAGGAAGGCTGTGCCTGGTGCGGCTGTCACGTGTCCCTCAGTTATAACTTCGTTAAATTTAAACAGGGATCTGGAATGTGTATATTTGGGTTGGTGATAATTATTTAGAGGAAGGCGATTGAAGATATGGTGACGACAAGAAAGATAATAATTGTGAGAGTTCGATGTCAACGATGATGATGATCATGATGCTACCAGTGATGAGGTCACAGAGAAAGTTGATTATTGCGATAATGACGATGGTGATGATGATGATAACGTTGATGATTTTGACGACGATGCTGATGATTGTGAGAATGATTGTTATGATAACTGTGATGATTATTTGAATAATGATTAAAGTGATGACGATGGCAGTGATGATAATAACAATAATGATAATAATGATGATGGTGGTGGTGACAGCAATTATTTTTATCGTGATCTTGGTGATTATGATAACACAATTAATAAGGACAAAGCCCCCTCTAGGGACGATAATGACGATGACAGTGATAATGATTATGATACTGATGATGACAATGATGGTGACGATGCAGACCATTATGACTGAGATGATAATGATAACAATGGTCATGATGATAACACCGATGATGATGTTAATATTTGCCCCTATTGTGAGCGTGACGATAGTAAAAACGGAGACAGTGATGAAGACGACGGCGAATATGTTTATTATTATTATTATTATTATTATTATTATTATTATTATTATTGAGATGATGATAAAGACAAAGGCGGTTGCGGCGATTCCGATTATGATAACTGATGTGTTGGCAACATCACTATAATAAAGAAGTCATTATGATGGTGACCGTGATGCTCATGATAACACCAGTTGACGATTGACTGGTGCAATTTCACCTAAACTGTTAAAGTCGACTCTATATTTTCACATGTTCAGAGATGTCATTAAATCGCATTCAAAATGCGAGGACATTTGAAATATTATCTTTCCATACAAACTGAAGCAACCTGATGGAAAAAAATATATCTTAATGCAAAGACATGCTTTGGCGGTCTTCCATTGTACTGTACGAACAGTAACGAGATTGACTCTCTAATTAGTTTTGACACCCGTTCTTCCTCGGTCCGCCTCCAGCCTTGAGAGTATAGGAACGTCGACCTAGTAGTTGTATCTGTTTGGATTTAAAAGAAAATAGTACTGGCTAGTTCCCTCTGTAGATAACATTGGACAAAGATAGAGGTTGGTGAGTGTAACCAGATACAACCAGAAACTAATTGTTTCTTTGCATAATAGTAATGTTATTTCATGTAACTAGTGAACGAAGGGAAAATAACACAGAGTTAAAGGTAGACAAGATAAAGAGATGAGAATAGAAGTCTTCGTTAAACAAAAAACCGTTACCATCCCAGCCGACACAAGATCCTCAATGTTTTCTCTGTTTCTGGATCACTAGACTGCATACGTTCCCAGCACATTGTTTTCTGTAGAAAAAAAGGTATACCACTGCCCAATACGTGAACAGATTACCAATAATTCCAATATATCGCTTGACATTTATTTGAGAAGAGAGACCATTTTCTTGTCATTTGAGATTTTTAGAGTGGCCAAGCACATTATCTATTCCATGAACAACGATGGAACCTGCGTTTCCTAAGTGGGATACTATCTATGTTACCATTTGTAATACTTAGGCACGTTCGTGTATACCTGCCAAAAAAGTAAGTCAACATCTTAAAATATGGTGAAACTCGTTAGAATGACTAATGTCAGACCGGTTTGCTCGACAGTTGGAAGTAAATATATGTTGTAATGTTATCTACCAAACTTCAGTATGAGCAAATCGAACAACGTGTCCTAATTTAACTCCGGCTAGATGTTAAGTCTGAAACCGGCGGTTTGAATTCAAGTAATTAATGCGTATCGCATATCAGACTCATCTGTCACAAAACAATATCTGCAAAGTGGAATGTATCAAGACATATATTATATTATTTCCCTTGTGGACGTCTAAACTATGTCCATTGACGGTTTTTGTATCCCCTACCAAAAGGCCCTTACAGCATCCAGTTCCTTATACATAAATTCACCACAAAGTGGTGCCGAACCGGCCAGTTTATTTTGCTGCTTATTTCCTAACACATCGGCCTTACTTGTAGAAAATATCCAATGCTTGCCACTCTGCACGGAGCATGCAGTCTTCACCTTTCTCAACATGATCTGCGTATCAGTTACAATCATGACTATTGTGTGCAGCTGATTCTCAAGCCAGCTGAAGTCAGTAGAGACTGCCTCCACCTCCATTCTCAAACTAGACATTGAGATGTCATATGCCAGGTTATGTTGCACTAAGCGACATACGTTCGCCTTTGCTATAAACCCCCATGCACTTTGTCCGATCCCCATCACAGAGTCATATGTATAGATAATCACCTCACTTGGGCTGGAAGTATCCCGAATCATTTGTTGAACTTCTGATTCTGCAGCGCCAGCTGGTCAGTCCCTGCACTCATGACCCAAAGTTATAGGAACCCTGCACAAGTCTGAAACTTGACCCACTCTTCAACTCGCACACATTTATCAAGCCTGCAATCATGTCTGATTGCGTCTCAGCTTGCACCATCCAAGACCTTCCACTTTTTAGTCTATGACCCTTAAATTCACCCGGGGCTTCTTGCAAGAGGTGCTTCTTGTATACAGTTACTCTTAGATATGACTTTGCTTGCAGAACTTTGAACTTTTCTGCAGTAGTAGGCAGTGGAAGTGTGTTTATATATAAATGTATACGTATATATATATATACTACCAGGGAATCTCTTGTACATATCAAAATTACCCGCATAGCTTCATTATGTATGTGTTCAAGTTTTATCAGGTAAATCTTTGATATAGTAAGCATTCCAAGTCCATAATCTATCACAGACAGGATCGCATGCTAATACATTGTGAACAGCATTCTTTGTTTCATGTCCATTACAGTCATAATCTTGAAAGCAGTGAGTTTTTTTTTTTTTTTGGGGGGGGGGGGGGGGGGGGGGGGGGGGGGGGGGGGGGCATTTCACCGCAACTGCCTCCACATGATCACTAAAGGAGAGGCTAGAATCTTCTCTTCTCCTTGTATTTTGTCGGGTGATAATCCTGAAACTGCTGAATCCGGAATTATCTTTGCCTGGTTTTGAAAGGGGGTCAGGTAGCTGTGTACGCAATCCTGGGGTACTGAAGCTGTTCTGACGCTCTGGTTGAAATGAAATGCCCTCACCCTCAAGTCTTCATTCATGGATCACTGTCTGGCCCCGCCGCAGTGTCTTTTGCTTTTAGCAATATAAAGATAAGTAAAGGACCCTTTACCACGCCTTTAGGCTATTTGGCATACAGGGCTAGACCTATACTTTGTAGACCAATCTGCACAAGATGGGTGATGTGGTCAGCATCACACCGGCCGCCTTTACTTTTTTCGGGACTACACCCGGTACCCACTCAAGGCTGGGTTGACCTAGGAGCCAAGGTCATTTTTTTTAAAAAAGCTTGGCTCCGCCAGGGTGCGAACCTACTACCCTACGATCCGCGATTGGCAGATTGAAACCGGATCTATGTAGGCAAAAAGAAATGGTCGTTGCCTACGCTTACCTTGGTGAAGCAGTTTGAAATGTACTCGAATTTGTGTTTCAGTTTCTAGGATTCAGCTATTTGCTTTATTTTAATTAATTGTTACTGTAGTATGCACATGACGAGATACAGGGAAATATGCCAGGCAATAAATTATGCAGTATATTGTTTGCGTCTTCTTTGTTCAAATTCACATCGGGGAAACATTGCTTCAAATACATTACAACAAATGGCTATGACAGACTGATGCATATTAGATTGCATGAACTCAAGAGAGGTGAATAAATAAGAGGCATAACAGGACAACCGCTGGTATGAAGATATTAGGATACATACAATTTGTTTTTGTTTTTGTGTGTGTCCTTTATAGGTTTTTAATGAGGTCGCCCTCGGTTTCAGAGTTGCCTAAATTTATATAAGTATTCAATAGTTTACTGTTCAAATTTTAGTTCTATGTTCTGCTATTTCTTTTGTATTTTCCCTTAACTAGTATGTCGACGTATCCTCTTTTATGTAATCCTGCATACAACTACTTTCTTTTATCCGTACAATACACGAAAGTTATCCTATCTCATAGGCCGTGAGATTTCGTTTAGGGTTTTATGGGACACTCCTATAGTCTAGTGCTGTCATGTGTTCTTTCTTTTGAACGTTTAAGCACATTTACCACACACGACAGCCAACGCCAGCCAGCGTAAAAATACAAAAACAGCAATTCATAACGGAAAAACACTGTTTTGAAAAACAGCAATGATTGGACCCTCACTGGAGTCTTTGGCTCTTCCTACTGCAGTATGTATTCCTTGCACGCTACTACAACATTACATACCCGAAACAACAGTCGTTCACAGACAATAGAATTGCTCTAAAGAAAGCTGCGCACTTTCGTTTGTGAGATTGTGTGTTGGCAGAGTCGAACGAACAGTCGACAGATTACAGCACCCTGTGTATAGAAAAACATCTCATAACTACCCAAGAACATTGGACAGTCCGTGGGAACTGCTACGAGATCTCGAGGCCTACGAGATCGGGTGAAGTTTGTGAGTAGTTTCGTTTTTATTTTGTAATGGCATCTTCTTTAGGTCTAATTTCTTGTTCTGTTGTTTTTCAAAAAACAAAAAAAAAGCCTTACTGTGTTTGTTTTTTCTCGAATACCCCGACACTCGAATATTCACAGCGTTCTTTATTACTTTTATTTTTTTTTAAGTCACGTACGAATCATTGGTGCTACTAATTATGTTTTAAATATCATGTGTATTAGATGCCCTGCTCTCTCGCATGTCTCGAGTTTGTTTCAGTTTCGAGCCAGAATGGGTCGCTTAGTTTTTCAAGGCGTAATTATTGACTATCTAACCATTGCTGGGTACAATTTTAGCAGCTGGTTTCATCTGTGAATTAAAATATCCATACAAAGAAGGTGTTCGCTAGTTAATGCTGCAATTGTTCGTAGAAAAAATGTTTATTTGAAGGATGTGTATCATTACATGGGGAGCAGCATGGAAATAATGTTAATTTGTAAATGGCTGGTATTAAACCTCGTTTTTCTTCTTCTTTACGTCCACTATTACCGCTTCGGGTGTCGATGGAGATATAAGGTTCTGCGTTATGCTTTTCTGACTGCTTCGACCAAAGAAACATTGTGGTACTGTCCAGTTTTTCTGATATTATTCTTCCATCTTGTTATTGGTCTACCTCTCGCTCTATCTCCCTCTCTCTTCTTTTGGTATATGCTGTGAATTGTATAGCATCAGAAGGCATTCTCTCCAAGTGGACAAACCATTTAATTTGCTGTCTTTATATGCAATTTAGAATTGGTTCTGTGCCTACTTTAGCTCGAATGAACTCTTCTGGTCACTCCTACAGTCTTTCTCAGACACCTCATTTCCATGGTTACTAATTTCTTTCATGTTTTGTTGTGAGTGACCACGTCTGACACTGGTAGCATAGGGTGGGAATGAATAGGTTTTTTTATGAGAAGTTTATTTGTGTTGATTGGGATTGCTTTATGCTGTCAATTTATGGTCAGTTTTAGAGCATCAAATGTCAATTCCTTCGTCTTATTTACCATCTTCCAAGATATTTAAATTCAGAAGCCTGAGTAATACATGTATGCTCTAATGCTGTGTTTAAATCCAGCTTCTTTCGTCCTATTGTCATTACTTCTGTCTTTTCGATGTTGATTCTCATGTTGTTTGATTACAAAATCAAATGGTTCTAATTATTTGAATTGTGACGTGTTTCTCGTCTAAATGATGTGGTGCACCGACAATTACTTCCCTAGTTATTTTGCCGGAAAGGCAAACACATCAAACACCACACACATTAGGGCCAGTTATAGAAGGAAGACAGTGTGCATTTTTTAGACACATATATCAAAGTTCTAAAAGGAATACTAATAATCATCATAATAATAATAACAAGCACCCATCTTAACAGAAGATCAGGATTCCAACCACCGAGGGACAAGACGAGCAGAGAGCGGCTTCTGTAAAGCCAGACTCGTGAATGTAAACTCCGATAGGTCAACTCCATAGCAAGCATGTTCTACATCAAGCAAGTTTTTAACAGATGTTTATGTTTATTCAATAGATCAATATCATGGTACACGAGTGTAACCCATAAGTGCTCTGTTCTACCTTTAACTCAAGGTATTTTTTACCTGCGCAAGAATACATACGGGCGTCTGGTCTTACTACCCAGAGACAAGGGGAAATTACTAGAAGTTCACATGAAAAAATCCCAGTCTTCATCGGGGTTTGAACCCAGGACTTCCAACACTCGAGGCAGATCATACCTCTAGACCACTCAGACCCTGTGTTAAACAGATAATTCCTGAAAAAAATCAAGAAGCTTTAATACGCAGTAAACAAAAACAAAGCAACGACTGACTGACTTTCTACCCCACCAGGACATCACACAAGCGATAAACACCCGATGACACAATGTGCCACCATGTGGGTGAGGATCACGTGGAGAGGTCCCAGAAACCGCGTTCAGCCTTTAGGCCATATTTATGGCCAGGCTATATTGCGGCCCCTGGCAAGAGCCAGAGTAGGGCTTCAAATAATGAAAAATTCCATCCTATAAAGGACGGGGAATAATTAACCTGTGCCAGATAAGTATACAAATAACAAAGCAATGAAATAGCAAATCAGTCAAAATGAACACAATTAATAAAAGAATTGGTGTGACACAACAGTGTTCTGTGAAGTTCTAACCCAGGCTCTCCAAATCTTTTGTGTCGAGGGTGGCGGGTGATTGTTGACAGGCGAGGAGAAAGATGGTCGTGACGATAGTGGGATTTTGTTGAAGGTGATTGTTGTGTTACTTGCTTCGTGCCCCACACGTGCACTATGTGCTCAAACAATAAAATGTCGGTAAACAACTGTTTTCTTTCTTCTAATCTTTTAATATATAATCTCACATATTTTATTATTACTCTGACAAATACTAAATCATCATAGAATCGCGTTGTGTTCTTTTATCACTAATCACTTTGTAAATTTAAACTAGAGTCTTTAACTGCCACCGGGGTACTAGTGCAGGTTAGGCTAAAAGTTTCATTAAGTAATACTGTCAATCTACTTATCTATACTCTCTTCCCTGCTTAATCGGCCGATGTTAGTCGCTTGTTCTCCTCACTCCGTCTCTAGGCTGTCCCTCATCTGTTCTTTGCTGTCTTCTGCTGTCCTCTTTCTTCTGTCACTGCTCAACTATCCTCTGTTGTTCGTCTCGTGTGCGTCTGTCCTGACTGTGCGTGCGTCTATCTGTTTCTGTGAGCTCCAATCCCTGAATCTAAGTCTATCTATCTGTCTATCTAAAAATACAACATTGAGTCGAAGTTGTAATCAAACAAATGGCGTGGCTTTTTACCCCACCAGGACATCACACAAGCGATAAACACCCGATGACACAAAGTGCCACCATGCGGATGAGGATCACCGTGGAGAGGTCCGAGAAACCGCGTTCAGACATTTGGCCATTTTTATGGCCTGCCTATATTGCGGCCCCTGGCAAAAGCCAGAGTGGGGCTTCAAATAACAAAAAATAACGTCATCAATCAAACAAATTGCCAGTTGTTGTTAAAATATAATACAATTGTACACCATTTTCCTTAAAATATTATCTATTGAATAAAAAAAAAAAATAGATCATTTGAAGTATATCACTTCAATTGAGAGTAGTTTGTGAAGTTATTGCAGCCGGTTTGGTTTCCGGTAATTATTGCTAAAACATTGTAATGATACATTCACACTTGAAACTAATCTCTTAAATGATCTACATCAATACAAGTACGCCATTACTTCCCTTGGTAACGTTTATTTCATTGTATTTGTATCCCTTATTATTAAAACTCATCTGACATCATTAGGAACTGGTTTCTTTGGTTGTGACATGACAGCATAGAAACAGTCACTATACATGTCTACTGATGTATAGGATTTTCAAATAGTTTGTTACCAGTTCTGCACTATTTCAATCAACATCATTATGTCAATGACCTCTAGCACTTCTGAATTAATTATTAGCCATATGTTACTGGGGAGTGGGGGGGGGGGGGGGGGGGGGGGAATTAAGTTCCACAAAGGAACTGTGGTTTGGTTTCCACATGATGTGTATCGCCGACATTAAGGCAGGCTACATTGTGCTGACCTATAAAGTATTCTACATAGACACATCAGTGCCAAACATGGACAATGTATAGGGCACTAGAACAGAACACAACTGCGTGTGAAATGCGCTGTCTCCGCAAGGTCAATAACAACACTATATGAGACAGGGTTACGGATACCAGCATTAGAGATAAAGTTGGATTATATCGACAGAGAAACAATGAACTGGTTCAGCCATCTAGTGAAAATGCAGCCAGACCAGACTGCAGATGAAACATTCTACAGTAGAAGATATGGGAGAAAGCCACGAAAAAGACCAAAATAATATATGGATACATGGTCTAGATGAAACTCGAAAAAAATGTTGAACAAATACATCACTAAAGCCATCCGAGAAGCGCAAGACATATACAGAACACCACGACACTGGTTTACAACCCGGTAACAGTGAGATGACAACATGAGAAGAAGACAGACACATCCACAAGGCACATCTTTTTTTTTAGCTTAGAAGTACGACCTGCTAAAGAGGTCACCACGCCCTTTCTGAGAACAGGAGAGAATGGAAACATTTATGATGATTCTACGCTCTATGTAGCATCAGATTTGGCCACACATGGAAACACTTGATGTGACACTGTATGAGTACAACTAAAAGATGACTCCATATTTCAGACTTTTGAGAACATTTACCTTCCCAGAATTTGATACAAATAAACACAAAATAGTTAAGCCAAGTCACTGGCTGGTGCATGCAGTATTTACTAAACAACTATAATTATGAGGTACATGATTGTTTTGGGTGAAGTTTATTCAAGAACCGATATCACAGGACTCGGTGCGATCCAGCAAGAACTCCGTACACTGGGCAGAGCTCCAATACCAATGTTGGCAGTAGTAGTCTGATGACGTGACCGTCTTGACTTTTCCTTAGCGTCGAGTTTCGGCTATTTCTCCTCGCCTCACGTCAATGCATCACTTTCACCAGGCTGTGATAAACAATTCACTTTTACGAATTGTTTATGTTCTGCCGTAAGGCCTGAGTATGACATCAAGGTGTGAGGAGCTAGTCAGTCTGTCCAACTGTTTATTTGGCAAACGACAGGTATACCAAGGAGAAAAGATCCAGACAATGCTGTTCAACTGTGACCTCAGAAGCTTAACATGCTACTCTACACAAAGCATGTCTATCTTTACCTTCCTCAGCTGATTTTCTTAGTCAGTTACTGTCATGATGTGTGTAGTATTCTTTAGCCAGCGACAGTGACCCTCTCCACCTATATGATTACACTAGATGTTATGGTATTCTTTGCTATGCTCTCATGCACAAAACACGTCGACCATTAGCTTTTACTTGAACCCCCCAGCACTTTTTTAGCCTCTTTACACTGAACCACCTGTATCACATCACAAGCATAATCTTGAACTAATAGCTGCCTGTCTGTCTCTGTGGCACCTACTGGCCATGCCCGGCTCAATCCGATTGAGTCTACACAAGTATAACACTTCCGCTGGCACTCTGACCCAACCCTAAGCTCGCCTTATGTTCTCCTGGATGCAGACCTTTTTGATCATGATCGTGTCCTCAAAATGAGCCATCTTCTACTTTTATCCTATGAGAAGCATCGCCTAACTGCATCCAGGGCGCCGCACATATAGTGTCTGCAGCTACATTGAGGGTTGTCTTCGCCTGCAGCATATTCAGCCTCCCCGCAACAGTCGGTGGAACAAGGATGTACCGCATACATACTACTGGTGTGTCTCTGGTACATCACACAACAACCCCTACAGCCGCATAGATGCTGTGCGCGCTATAGTTTAACAAGTTGACCCTTGAGATAGTGAGCAGTCCTAGTCCATAATCCACCACTGAGAAGGCCAAGTGCTGATATAGTATGAAAAGCATTATCTGATCTATGCCCATTGCAGCCATAGTCTGAAACGCATTGAGACCGTTTTGGCATCTTTTTACAACAGTCACCACATCGCCTTTGAGGGACAAGCTCCTGTCAATTGTGATTCCCAGATGCTTCAGTTTGCTCTCTCAGTTGACGTTTCTACCATTCATTACTCACCGCCCACTTGCCCAAGTTGAGAGAGCTGAGTTGAGAGATCAGTTGGGAGGAGCTTGTCGGGTGAAGACGTGTGTTGGCGTTCACTACTGAAACAAGACAACTGATTCTACTAATGAGACAGTGAGTGGATCTCGTAGATGTCGGCTATCGACTGTGGGTTGATGGAACTTAGATTTGGGAGTCCAGCCAGTCATCGTAGAATTCCTCAACGTGGCTAACATGCTGTGTGCATTTCTTAGGAACATAAGCGTTTAGAGGTTCTCCGTCAGTCAATTTGAATGTGCCTGTTACTGAGTTAGATCAATGGAAGTACAACTGAGTAAGATAAATGGATCATGTTCATTTTTACTGCTAGCCCTAGTGAGGGCTAATCAGAGACGGAGGGCACTGGAATGGTTAGCTCAAGAGTCCGGAACGGCAGCGAGTTGAGCCTTGATTGTGGAGCGCTGCTAGGAACTACTCGGAGAATGCGGCGTATATGAGGTTCCTTTCTGTTAGCCAGCACGTGGACATAGCGTTAGGTTGCTTCGTATACATATTCATGTGACGGGTTAATGGGCCCGAGACCCCTTGTGAATGAACCTGTGATGGTGAACAGTTTTGTTGAGTTATCCTGCACTGTGAGTTCTCAGAGTGCGAACTAGAATCATTAAGTAGACACTTGGTTGTTTGTAACATATGCCTGACCACAGTTAACATAGAACAGTAAAGGAGCCAGCGCAAATTGAACAGTACAATGACCTCTTACACCGTCCCCTTGTGGGATGCGACTTTTAGTTTTTTTAAGCCCCAACCTGTCTTTGCCAGGGGCTGTAAATATAGCCTAAACGGTTTAAGAGAAGAGAAGAGGAGGGGGGGGGGTCAGGTACCTCATCACTGGTGATCCTCATGCGTATGGTGGCACTTTGTGTCACCGGGTGTTGATCACTTGTGTGATGTTCTTGTGGGGTACAATTTACATGCACATGTATACAATGGCCTGAGAAGATATATGGACAGACGCAAATTGAACTGTGCCTCTTGCTTTTTTGCCGCTACCTCATAGAGCGGTGACCCAGCCTGGCAATAGGGCATCAGTGCAGCGACAAGCAGGGGTAAAACTCAGCACCAGCAACAGTCAACAGAAACCCACAGAGATAGGAGTTAAAGAGAACCAGACCAGACAAGGATCTGGAAACCCAAGCACGACACCAGACTTACGACTTAGGAAGACAAAGAACGGGAATATCAGGTGTGACCACACCACAAAGACTAAGATAACGTTGCACGTTTACTAGCCTTAAGAGATCTGAGCAAGAGACTATGTCGTCCACAAGAGACCCGGCGTAGCCTGTGGCAGCAGAAGGAGCTTTCAAAGTTTCAATGCTGTGTGTTTTATGTAAATATCCTTTCATCTTAAAGTCTCACCGTCCATC
Source organism: Candidula unifasciata (assembly GCA_905116865.2). NCBI lineage: Eukaryota > Metazoa > Mollusca > Gastropoda > Stylommatophora > Geomitridae > Candidula > Candidula unifasciata. The sequence goes on from CAJHNH020005473.1 coordinate 17,882, forward strand.
ATTGACAGTTGTGTAATTGTAAGTGATGTGGTGTTTTTGCTACATTATTTACCTTGCTTTGTCTGATTTATATGTTTGGCATGCCTGAGACTTCGTTATCATTTTATGTTTTGTAGGCGGGCTGGTTGGAAGGTAGCGCGCCTAGGTTTTGCATTATTGTAGCGATTTACATCTTGGGGGCCAACCATAGCTGTTTCTTCCTTAGACAGTTCAGATAAAAATATCAGTCAGGTCTTAGACTGTAATAACTAATGTGTCTACGTCAGGTTTTGTCTGTATTCCTGCACGCATAGTTCGTTATCGTTAGTTATTATCCGGTGTGCTTTCGGTAAATTTTCCTAAGTGTTGGATTTCACCACCATATTGATTGTTTATACGTTGTTGAGTTTTCATGAGATATTATCTCTTTGGTTCTACGGAACGGTTACTGTGTAATATATGTTTAAAGTCAGGCAGGAATTTTGGAACGGATGATATTAACAACAGTATAACTGGGTTTACAAAAATGACGACCGCGCGGCATACATGAGAACTGATGGGCCAGCCAGCAATGATGTCAAGATTATCGCCAGAGCTTTGCCAATGTCGGAATATAATTGCTTTAGTCAGCATATGTTGGTGGTTTTATATTGTCTGATTCCCCTTACCGCCCCCCTTCCCTACCCTCCCAGCTCCCACCCCTCAGAGACAAAGAATTGTATGATGATGATAAGCAATCAACACGTTTAACTATAAAGTCAAATTGCATATTCATATTTCTATCACAACTGGTCACGTGTGTAAGCGATGTGGACCACAATTATGACACAATATTATCATTTTAATTTCTAATTTTTCATCTTGGGTCCGACATTGTTTGTTTTATTGTTTAACTGTGTGTATCCGAGGTGCGATATGTGCGTTCTTAAGCCGGTACATCCGACAACTGTGCTAGGGACTATGAGGTGCCATACAATAAGTGTTCATTCGTTAAAATATGCAATAATATACGTACATACATGGAATATACAAAAGACTTTGGTAGTTGCTGTTGGTGGTCATCAGGGGATGTAAGCACATTCCGTGGGTACAGTACGGACGCTAACAAGGGAAAAGATTCAAATCCCTGTCTTAATACAGATCAACTTCTTAGATAATGTATGTGATTATGGAATCTGTCATTCTATATGCATCGATTCGTTGAAGTCAGACCGCCAGTAGTAGGTTTTCACCTCTACTTGAAATACAACTGAGACGATGTGTTTAATGTACGCTTACTATAGTTTGAGACATAACATCATAAATCATAATCATTTTATCTATCGACCACATGTGTGTGAGAATTATTTTGTCTTATAATCGCTTTCTTGATATGCTATTTCTATACACTTTTTTACAGGTATACGTAGATGTACCTAATATAATCTGTAAAACAGAAAGTGCCTTATTTAAGAAACGCTGCATTCGTGGTTGTCAAGGAAAAGGATAATGATTGAACACTCTTTTATTCTCAGATGACATTTATATTAGCTATCGCCTTAGTAAAACTATATGTGTATATATATTTATATATATATATATATATATATATATATATATATATATATAAATACACACACACTGGCGGACGCTTTATGTGTCTGCGTGCGTCTGTCTTGAATAGAACATACAATCAAATATATGATACAGTATGCCTCTCATACAGTTTTATAACGTTGTTTGACTACAGAGCTGTTCATTGATTTTACCTGTAACATGCTATTCCTGAACCCAGGACCTTCCAACCCCCATGCGAGCGTCTAGCCGCTGTGTGCTGTTAAAGATCGCAGATTGTGTAGATTCCCGATCGGGCTTAGCTGTCGGCAATGCACTTAATGATACATTATGAACGTGTCGAGAAATTTCAATACTGTTATTGTTACACAATGAAATAATTGCAGGTTTGTAAAACAGTTTGGTAGAACTTGCATATTTCTAATAAAAGAAATGTAAAATATCAGTATGGATTAATGAAACGGTACACCCTATAACGTTTTTTTTTTTTTTTAAATTAGCGACAAATTGTTTTCCATCTGTCACAGGATATATTATATATATATATTTATAATATATATATATTATATATTTTATTGTGTGTATTATTCATTTTTTGGGTTTTTGATTTCATCTCAAACTTTTGTCTCTAAAATTTGGGGGACGCTCAAAAAAGTACAGTGGCTAAGCATTTTTTGCCCGTCAACGTCTTTTTTCGAATCAAAAGCAAAATCGAAAAAAAAAAGAAAAATTTGGGGCCAGTCAAAACGTCTAAAAGGATTAGAGAATCTGGAAAACAAGGCGACCGACTGAAGTCTCCTTATCGAGTACCGAATGTCTAAAAAGGTCCATGCCTACTAGGTAAATCCTCGCTGAGCTAACTTTTACTTGTTTACTTGTCCTGAAAGTCTCATTTTTGCATGGGTTTTCCCTCTTTCTATAACCAGGAAGGGATAGCTTAAAAGCCTGAAACGGCAAAATAAACAGTTAACAAAAGAAAGCGGGATTAAAAACGAACCATTTAGATGACAGAACCCACCGCTGGTCCATTTTAGGTCTTGCTATGTTACTTCGTGAAGGTTTGTTGAGATTCGAGCCACACCCTCGTAACAGTCCCTTTAAAATTCCTTCCCGCCCTTTAGCAGCCGCGCAGAGTGCACTTTTTCGAGGTGCCGTTGCGTAGATTGTATTCGTTCCGGGTTTCTTGCCCGATGTTGAGTGTTGAAGATCCTATCACACCGGGTTCATCATTTTTATCGTTTACATTGTCGTATTTGCAGGGGAAATTAGGGGGATAAGACCAAGGACGGGTATCTGTTTTTTGGAAACAGCACTGGGGTAATTGAATATCCAAGGGCACTTGGGGGGGGGGGGGGGGGGGGGGGGGGGGGGGGGGGGGGGGGGTTTAAATAGGGGTCTCATGAAAACGTATAAGCAAGATTTTTTCAGGGAAAAGTAGCCACTCTCTTTTTTTGCTCGCATTAAATAACATTTATCCCCTACGCGGGGTTTGATGCGGGTCCTTGTTCTTGAGGTAATAATGTGTAGTCTGCTTTTTTTTTTTTTAAAATTTACGTCATAAGGTAATGAAAACTGTACCTCTCAAATTTCAAATGCGAGGAAAATTTATGCTGTCTGTAACCAATG
>CAJHNH020005474.1:0-21030 GCA_905116865.2 Candidula unifasciata
CTTCAATGGTTGCCCCAGATTGTATACAAATGCCAAATCAGACATCCAGTTTAACTACTCTGCATCTGGCGTGTCTATTCATGTGTAAAATAATTGTCTGGGGCTCACTGTTTAGTCGGAGGACACAAACAAGTTTGTGGAAAATTTTCACTTGTGGTGATTTTTATGTTAACTCAATTGTTGCCCCCAGATTGTACAAAAATGCCACATCAGACATCCAGTTTAACTACTCTGCATCTAGCGTGTCTTTTGATGTGTAAAAATAATGTCTGGGACTCAATGTTTAGTGGTAGGACACAAACAAGTTGTTAGGAACAATTCTTCGTAAAGTTTTGTTTTCACTTTTTATCTTATCTATTTTTCTGTCACCAACGAGCTCCAAAGTGTCCAATTTTATCATCTAGAGTATCTCGTCAAGTGTGAAATGATAGACTGAGACTAAATTGGCAACTTTTTGCAAATATTATTTTGGCCAAACGCGTTTTCCCGTAAGGGCATAAATTCTGCAAAATTTTCACTTGTGGTCATTTTTATCTTATCTCAATTGTTGCCCCCAGATTGTACAAAAATGCCAAATAAGACATCCAGTTTAAATACTCTGCATCTAGCGTGTCTATTCATGAGTAAAATAATTGTCTGGGACTCACTGTTTAGTGGTAGGACACAAACAAGTTGTTAGGAACATTTCTTCTTAAAATTTGATTTTCACTTTTATCTTATCTATTTTTCTGTCACCTATGAGCTCCAAAGTGTCTAATTTCTCATCTAGAGTGTCTCGTCAAGTGTGAAATGATAGACTGAGACTAAATTGGCAAATTTTTGGAAAATATGATTTTGGCCAAACGCGATAGGCATAAATTCTGGAAAAATGTCACTTGTTGTCATTTTTTTGTTATCTCAATTGTTGCACCCAGATTGTACAAAAATGCCAAATCAGACATTCAGTTTACCTACTCTGCATCTAGCGTGTCTATTCATGTGTAAAATAATTGTCTATGACTCAGTGTTTAGTGGTAAGACACAAACAAGTTGTTAGGAACAATTCTCCGTAAATTTGTTTTTCACTTTTATCTTATCTTTTTTTCTGTCACCAACGAGCTCCAAAGTGTCCAATTTCTCATCTAGAGTATCTCGTCAAGTGTGAAATGATAGACTGAGACTAAATTGGCAACTTTTTTGCAAATATTATTTTGGCCAAACGCGTAAGGCATAAATTCTGCAAAATTTTCACTTGTGGTCATTTTTTATGTTATGTCTCAATTGTTGCCCCCCCAGATTTGTACCAAAAATGCCAAATAAGACATCCAGTTTAAATACTCTGCATCTAGCGTGTCTATTCATGAGTAAAATAATTGTCTGGGACTCACTGTTTAGTGGTAGGACACAAACAAGTTGTTAGGAACATTTCTTCTTAAAATTTGATTTTCACTTTTATCTTATCTATTTTTCTGTCACCTATGAGCTCCAAAGTGTCCAATTTATCATCTAGAGTATCTCGTCAAGTGTGAAATGATAGACTGAGACTAAATTGGCAGCTTTTTGGAAAATATAATTTTGGCCAAACGCGAAAGGCATAAATTCTGGAAAAATGTCACTTGTGGTCATTTTTATGTTATCTCAATTGTTACCCCCAGATTGTACCAAAATGCCAAACTAGACATTCAATTTACCTACTCTGCATCTAGCGTGTCTATTCATGTGTAAAATAATGGTCTATGACTCAATGTTTAGTGGTAGGACACAAACAAGTTGTTAGGAACAATTCTTCGTAAAATTTGTTTTTTCACTTTTATCTTATCTATTTTTCTGTCACCAACGAGCTCCAAAGTGTCCCATTTCTCATCTAGAGTATCTCGTCAAGTGTGAAATGATAGACTGAGACTCAATTGGCAACTTTGTTGCAAATATTATTTTGGCCAAACGCGTAAGGCATAATTTCTGGAAAAATGTCACTTGTGGTCATTTTTATGTTATCTCAATTGTTGCCCTCATATTGTACCAAAATGCTAAATCAGACATTCAGTTTACCTACTCTGCATCTAGCATGTCTATTCATGTGTGAAATAATTGTCTGGGCAATTCGATCGAGTTCTTTGTGCATTGTGCTGGCGATCTCCTGTCTATCACGCCCTCGTCGATAAATCAAAATGTCATCAGCAAATGACAAAGTACTTCCCTTTCCATTCAACTGCTGCTCAGTGATCATCACCGTATAAACGTTGAATAAGACTGGTGATAGCGGTGATCCCTGTGGCAAGCCTGGACATATCGTTTGCGATTCTGAGGACCAGCTACCACATCTTAGTACAATCTTTCTCTGGAACAGGACCGCAGCAATCCAGCGGATCAGAATAGGATTGACTTCTAGTTTAAGCAGTAATTGCATTAAATATTCGTATGGTACTTTATTGTAGGCTCTTGGCAACAATTAAGATAACTTAAACACTGACCACAAGTGACAATTGCGCAAAATTTATGCCTTACGCGGTTCTATCTGCAAAAGTGCGAATTTAGTCTCAGTCTGCATTTCGCACTTGACGAATTCCTCTAGATGAGAAATTGGGGACACTTGGGTCTTCATTTGGTAAACAGAAAAAATAGATAAGATAAAAGTAAAAAACAAATTTTACGAAAAAAAAAAAAAGAAAAGTTTCTTAACAACTTTTTTTGTCCTACCACTAACACTTGAGTCCCACAAGGACTTTTAACCTAGATAGACCACGCTAGATACAGAATTAGTAAACTGAATGTCTGATTTGGCATTTTTGTACAATCTGAGGCAACAATTGAGATAACTTAAAAACGACCACAAGTGACAGTTTGCAGAATTGGTGCCTTACGTCGTTTCCCAAAAAAACTCTTGCAAGAAAGTTGAAATTTAGTCTCAGTCTATCATTCGACTTGACAAGAACTCTAGAGATAAAGTGGACACTTGAAGCTCGTGGTGACCAGAAAAATAGACAGGAGATAAAAGCTAAAAACACTTTACGAAGAATTGTCCTTAACAAATTGTTTGTGCTCTACCACTAAACATTGTAGTCCCAGACAATTATTTTCAAACCCATGAATCAGACACGCTAGATGCCAGAGGCTAGGTAAACTGATGAATGTGAGCGATTTGCGCATTTTTCTACCAATTTGAGGATGCAACTAACTGAGATAACTTAAAAATGACCACAAGTGACAATTTTGCAAGAATTTATGCCTTACGCGTTTCCCCAAAAAAATATTTGCCAGAAAGTTGCAATTTAGTCTTATCAGTACTATCATTTCACCCACTTGACAAGATACTCTAAGATGCATAAATTGGACACTTTGGAGCTCGTTGGTGCCCCTGTGCCCAATAGCAAGATTTAAAAGCTAAAACCAATTTACGAGAATTGTTCCTAACAAATATGTTTGTGTACCTCATCCACTAAACATTGAAGTCCCAGACAATTATTTTACACATGAATAGACCGCTAGATGCCAGAGAGAGTAGGTAACTGAAGCCGTGATTTGGCATTTTGGTACAATCTGGGAGCAACAATTGAGATAACATAAAAATTACCACAAGTGACAATTTTGCAGAATTTATGCCTTACGCGTTTGGCCAAAATAATATTTGCAAAAAAGTTGCCAATTAGTCTCAGTCTATCATTTCACACTTGACGAGATACTCTAGGTGAGAAATTGAACACTTTGGAGCTCGTTGGTGACAGAAAAATAGATAAGATAAAAGTGAATAATACATTTTACGAAGAAATGTTCCTAACAACTTGTTTGTGTCCTACCACTAAACATCGAGTCCCAGACAATTATTTTACACATGAATAGACACGCTAGATGCAGAGTAGTTAAACTGGATGTCTGATTTGGCATTTTTGTACAATCTGGGGGCAACAATTGAGATAACATAAAAATGACCACAAGTGACAATTTTGCAGAATTTATGCCTTACGCGTATGGCCAAAAAAAAAATTGCAAAAAAAGTTGCCAATTTAGTCTCAGTCTATCATTTCACACTTGACGAGATACTCTAGATGATAAATTGGACGCTTTGGAGCTCGTTGGTGACAGAAAAATAGATAAGATAAAAGTTGAAAAAACAAATTTTACGAAGAATTGTTCCTAACACTTGTTTGTGTCCTACCACTAAACATTGAGTCCCAGACAATTATTTTTACACATGAATAGACACGCTAGATGCAGAGTAGGTAAACTGAATGTCTGATTTGGCATTTTTTGTACAATCTGGGGGCAACAATTGAGATAACATAAAAATGACCACAAGTGACAATTTTGCAGAATTTATGCCTTACGCGTTTGGCCAAAATCATATATTTGCAAAAAAGTTGCCAATTTAGTCTCAGTCTATCATTTCACACTTGACGAGATACTCTAGATGATAAATTGGACACTTTGGAGCTCGTTGGTGCCGGAAATAAGATAAGATAAAAGTGAAAAACAAATTTTACGAAGAATTGTTCCTAACAACTTGTTTGTGTCCTACCACTAAACATTGAGTCCCAGACAATTATTTTACACATGAATAGACACGCTAGATGCAGAGTAGGTAAACTGAATGTCTGATTTGGCATTTTTGTACAATCTGGGGGCAACAATTGAGATAACATAAAAATGACCACAAGTGACAATTTTGCAGAATTTATGCCTTACGCGTTTGGCCAAAATAATATTTGCAAAAAAGTTGCCAATTTAGTCTCAGTCTATCATTTCACACTTGACGAGATACTCTAGATGATAAATTGGACACTTTGGAGCTCGTGGGTGACAGAAAAATAGATAAGATAAAAGTGAAAAAAACACAATTTTACGAAGAATTGTTCCTAACAACTTGTTTGTGTCCTACCACTAAACATTGAGTCCCAGACAATTATTTTACACATGAATAGACACGCTAGATGCAGAGTAGGTAAACTGAATGTCTGATTTGGCATTTTTGTACAATCTGGGGGCAACAATTGAGATAACATATAAAATGACCACAAGTGACAATTTTTGCAGAATTTATGCCTTACGCGTTTGGCCAAAATCATATTTGCCAAAAAGTTGCCAATTTAGTCTCAGTCTATCATTTCACACTTGACGAGATACTCTAGATGATAAATTGGACACTTTGGAGCTCGAGCTCGTTTGGTGACAGAAAAAAAAATAGATAAGATAAAAGTGAAAAACAAATTTTACGAAGAAATTGTTCCTAACAACTTGTTTGTGTCCTACCACTAAACATTGAGTCCCAGACAATTATTTTACACATGAATAGACACGCTAGATGCAGAGTAGTTAAACTGGATGTCTGATTTGGCATTTTTGTACAATCTGGGGGGCAACAATTGAGATAACATAAAAATGACCACAAGTGACAATTTTGCAGAATTTATGCCTTACGCGTTTGGCAAAAAAATAATATTTTGCAAAAAAAGTTGCCAATTTAGTCTCAGTCTATCATTTCACACTTGACGAGATACTCTAGATGAGAAAATTGGACACTTTGGAGCTCGTTGGTGACAGAAAAATAGATAAGATAAAAGTGAAAAAAAACAAATTTTACGAAGAAATGTTCCTAACAACTTGTTTGTGTCCTACCACTAAACATTGAGTCACAGACAATTATTTTACACATGAATAGACACGCTAGATGCAGAGTAGTTAAACTGGATGTCTGATTTGGCATTTTTTGTACAATCTGGGGGCAACAATTGAGATAACATAAAAATGACCACAAGTGACATTTTTGCAGAATTTATGCCTTACGCGTTTGGCCAAAAAATAATATTTGCAAAAAAGTTGCCAATTTAGTCTCAGTCTATCATTTCACACTTGACGAGATACTCTAGATGATAAATTGGACACTTTGGAGCTCGTTGGTGACAGAAAATAGATAAGATAAAAGTGTGAAAACAAATTTTACGAAGAAATTGTTCCTAACAAACTTGTTTGTGTCCTACCACTAAACAGTGAGTCCCAGACAATTATTTTACACATGAATAGAATAGACACGCTAGATGCAGAGTAGGTAAAACTGAATGTCTGATTTGGCATTTTTGTACAATCTGGGGGCAACAATTGAGATAACATAAAAATGACCACAAGTGACATTTTTGCAGAATTTATGCCTTACGCGTTTGGCCCAAAATAATATTTTGCAAAAAAGTTGCCAATTTAGTCTCAGTCTATCATTTCACACTTGACGAGATACTCTAGATGAAAATTGGACACTTTGGAGCTCGTTGGTGACAGAAAAATAGATAAGATAAAAGTGAAAAAAAAAATTTTTTACGAAGATTGTTCCTAACAACTTGTTTGTGTCCTACCACTAAACATTGAGTCCCAGACAATTATATTTTTACACATGAATAGACACGCTAGATGCAGAGTAGTTAAACTGAATGTCTGATTTGGCATTTTTGTACAATCTGGGGGCAACAATTGAGATAACATAAAAATGACCACAAGTGACAATTTTGCAGAATTTATGCCTTACGCGTTTGGCCAAAATAATATTTTCCAAAAAAGTTGCCAATTTAATCTCAGTCTATCATTTCACACTTGACGAGATACTCTAGATGATAAATTGGACACTTTGGAGCTCGTTGGTGACAGAAAAAATAGATAAGATAAAAGTGAAAAAAACAAATTTTACGAAGAATTGTTCCTAACAACTTGTTTGTGTCCTACCACTAAACATTGAGTCCCAGACAATTATTTTACACATGAATAGACACGCTAGATGCAGAGTAGGTAAACTGAATGTCTGATTTGGCATTTTTGTACAATCTGGGGGCAACAATTGAGATAACATAAAAATGACCACAAGTGACATTTTTGCAGATTTATGCTTACGCGTTTGGCCAAAATAATATTTGCAAAAAAGTTGCCAATTTAGTCTCAGTCTATCATTTCACACTTGACGAGATACTCTAGATGATAAATTGGACACTTTGGAGCTCATTGGTGACAGAAAAATAGATAAGATAAAAGTGAAAAACAATTTTTACGAAGAAATGTTTCCTAACAACTTGTTTTGTGTCCTACACCACTAAACAGTGAGTCCCAGACAATTATTTTACACATGAATAGACACGCTATATGCAGAGTAGTTAAACTGGATGTCTGATTTGGCATTTTTGTACAATCTTGGGGCAACAATTGAGATAACATAAAAATGACCACAAGTGACAATTTTGCAGAATTTATGCCTTACGCGTTTGATAAAAATAATATTTGCCCAAAAGTTGCCAATTTAGTCTCAGTCTATCATTTCACACTCGACGAGATACTCTAGATGATAAATTTGACACTTTGGAGCTCGTTGGCGACAGAAAAATACATAAGATAAAAGTGAAAACAAATTTTACGAAGAATTGTTCCTAACAACTTGTTTGTGTCCTACCACTAAACATTGAGTCCCAGACAATTATTTTACACATGAAAAGACACGCTAGATGCAGAGTAGGTAAACTGAATGTCTGATTTGGCATTTTTGTACAATCTGGGGGCAACAATTGAGATAACATAAAAAATGACCACAAGTGACATTTTTGCAGAATTTATGCCTTACGCGTTTGGCCAAAAAAAAATATTTTGCAAAAAAGTTGCCAATTTAGTCTCAGTCTATCATTTTCACAATTGACGAGATATTCCAGATGATAAATTAGACACTTTGGAGCTCGTTGGTGACAGAAAAATAGATAAGGTAAAAGTGAAACACACATTTTACGAGGAATTGTTCCTAACAACTTGTTTGTGTCCTACCACTAAACATTGAGTCCCAGACAATTATTTTACACATGAATAGACACGCTAGATGCAGAGTAGGTAAGCTGAAATGTCTGATTTGGCATTTTTGTACAATCTGGGGGCAACAATTGAGATAACATAAAAATGACCACAAGTGACAATTTTGCAGAATTTATGCCTTACGCGTTTGGCCAAAATAATATTTGCAAAAAAGTTGCCAATTTAGTCTCAGTCTATCATTTCACACATTGACTTGACGAGATACTCTAGATTGATAAATTGGACACTTTGGAGCTCGTTTGGTGACAGAAAAAATAGATAAGATAAAAGTGAAAAACAAATTTTACGAAGAATTGTTCCTAACAACTTGTTTGTGTCCTACCACTAAACATTGAGTCCCAGACAATTATTTTACACATGAATAGACACGCTAGATGCAGAGTAGTTAAACTGAATGTCTGATTTGGCATTTTTGTACAATCTGGGGGCAACAATTGAGATAACATAAAAATGACCACAAGTGACATTTTTTGCAGAATTTATGCCTTACGCGTTTTGGCCAAAATAATATTTTCCAAAAAAGTTGCCAATTTAGTCTCAGTCTATCATTTCACACACTTGACGAGATACTCTAGATGATAAATTGGACACTTTGGAGCTCGTTGGTGACAGAAAAATAGATAAGATAAAAGTGAAAAAACAAATTTTACGAAGAAATGTTCCTAACAACTTGTTTGTGTCCTACCACTAAACAGTGAGTCCCAGACAATTATTTTTACACATGAATAGACACGCTAGATGCAGAGTAGTTAAACTGGATGTCTGATTTGGCATTTTTGTACAATCTGGGGGCAACAATTGAGATAACATAAAAATGACCACAAGTGACATTTTTTGCAGAATTTTATGCTTTACGCGTTTTGGCCAAAAAATAATATTTTGCAAAAAAGTTGCCAATTTAGTCTCAGTCTATCATTTCACACTTGACGAGATACTCTAGATGATAAATTGGACACTTTGGAGCTCGTTGGTGACAGAAAAATAGATAAGATAAAAGTGAAAAACAAATTTTTACGAAGAATTGTTCCTAACAACTTGTTTTGTGTCCTACCACTAAACAGTGAGTCCCAGACAATTATTTTACACATGAATAGACACGCTAGATGCAGAGTAGTTAAACTGGATGTCTGATTTGGCATTTTTTGTACAATCTGGGGGCAACAATTGAGATAACATAAAAAATGACCACAAGTGACATTTTTGCAGAATTTATGCCTTTACGCGTTTGGCCAAAATCATATTTGCAAAAAGTTGCCAATTTAGTCTCAGTCTATCATTTCACACTTGACGAGATACTCTAGATGATAAATTGGACACTTTGGAGCTCGTTGGTGACAGAAAAATAGATAAGATAAAAGTGAAAAACAAATTTTACGAAGAAATGTTCCTAACAACTTGTTTGTGTCCTACCACTAAACAGTGAGTCCCAGACAATTATTTTACACATGAATAGACACGCTAGATGCAGAGTAGTTAAACTGGATGTCTGATTTGGCATTTTTGTACAATCTGGGGGCAACAATTGAGATAACATAAAAAAGACCACAAGTGACAATTTTGCAGAATTTATGTCTTACCCGTTTAGTTAAAAAAAATATTTGCAAAAAAAGTTGCCAATTTAGTCTTTGTCTATCATTTCACACTTGACGAGATACTTTAGATGAGAAATTGGACACTTTGGGAGCTCGTTGGTGACAGAAAAATAGATAAGATAAAAGTGAAAAACTAATTTTACGAAGAAATGTTCCTAACAACTTGTTTGTGTCCTACCACTAAACAGTGAGTTCCAGACAATTATTTTACACATGAATAGACACGCTAGATGCAGAGTAGTTAAACTGGATGTCTGACTTGGCATTTTTGTACAATCTGGGGGCAACAATTGAGATAACATAAAAAATGACCCACAAGTGACAATTTTTGCAGAATTTATGCCTTTACGCGTTTGGCCAAAATAATATTTTGCCCAAAAAGTTGCCAATTTAGTCTCAGTCTATCATTTCACACTTGACGAGATACTCTAGATGATAAATTGGACACTTTGGAGCTCGTTGGTGACAGAAAAAATAGATAAGATAAAAGTGAAAAAACAAATTTTACGAAGAATTGTTCCTAACAACTTGTTTGTGTCCTACCACTAAACATTGAGTCCCAGACAATTATTTTACACATGAATAGACACGCTAGATGCAGAGTAGGTAAACTGAATGTCTGATTTGGCATTTTGGTACAATCTGGGAGCACAAATTGAGGTAGCATAAAAATGACCACAAGTGACAATTTTGCAGAATTTATGCCTTTCGTGTTTGGCTAAAATCATATTTTCTAAAAAGTTGCCAATTTAGTCTCAGTCTATCATTTCACACTTGACGAGATACTCTAGATGAAAAATTGGACACTTTGGAGCTCGTTGGTGACAGAAAAATAGATAAGATAAAAGTGAAAAAACAAATTTTACGAAGAAATTGTTCCTAACAACTTGTTTGTGTCCTACCACTAAACAGTGAGTCCCAGACAATTATTTTTACACATGAATAGACACGCTAGATGCAGAGTAGGTAAACTGGATGTCTGATTTGGCATTTTGGTACAATCTGGGGGCAACAATTGAGATAACATAAAAATGACCACAAGTGACAATTTTGCAGAATTTTATGCCTTACGCGTTTGGCCAAAATAATATTTGCAAAAAAAGTTGCCAATTTAGTCTCAGTCTATCATTTCACACTTGACGAGATACTCTAGATGAGAAATTTGGACACTTTGGAGCTCGTTAGGTGACAGAAAAATAGATAAGATAAAAGTGAAAAAAAAATTTTACGAAGAATTGTTCCTAACAACTTGTTTGTGTCCTACCACTAAACAGTGAGTCCCAGACAATTATTTTACACATGAATAGACACGCTAGATGCAGAGTAGGTAAACTGGAGATGTCTGATTTGGCATTTTTGTACAATCTGGGGGCAACAATTGAGATAACATAAAAATGACCACAAGTGACAATTTTGCAGAATTTATGCCTTACGCGTTTTGGCCAAAATAATATTTGCAAAAAGTAGCCAATTTAGTCTCAGTCTATCATTTTACACTTGACGAGATACTCTAGATGATAAATTGGACACTTTGGAGCTCGTAGGTGACAGAAAAATAGATAAGATAAAAGTGAAAAACAAATTTTACGAAGAAATTGTTCCTAACAACTTGTTTTGTGTCCTACCACTAAAACAGTGAGTCCCAGACAATTATTTTACACATGAATAGACACGCTAGATGCAGAGTAGTTAAACTGGATGTCTGATTTGTAATTTTTGTACAATCTGGGGGCAACAATTGAGATAACATAAAAATGACCACAAGTGACATTTTTGCAGAATTTATGCCTTTCGCGTTTGGCCAAAATATTTTTGCAAAAAAGTTGCCAAATTTAGTCTCAGTCTATCATTTCACACTTGACGAGATACTCTAGATGATAAATTGGACACTTTGGAGCTCGTTGGTGACAGAAAAATAGATAAGATAAAAGTGAAAAACAAATTTTACGAAGAATTGTTCCTAACAACTTGTTTGTGTCCTACCACTAAACATTGAGTCCCAGACAATTATTTTACACATGAATAGACACGCTAGATGCAGAGTATTTAAACTGAATGTCTGATTTGGCATTTTGGTACAATCTGGGGGCAACAATTGAGATAACATAAAAATGACCACAAGTGACATTTTTGCAGAATTTATGCCTTACGCGTTTGGCCAAAATCAATATTTTGCAAAAAAGTTGCCAATTTAGTCTCAGTCTATCATTTCACACTTGACGAGATACTCTAGATGATAAATTGGACACTTTGGAGCTCGTTGGTGACAGAAAAATAGATAAGATAAAAGTGAAAAACAAATTTTACGAAGAATTGTTCCTAACAACTTGTTTGTGTCCTACCACTAAACAGTGAGTCCCAGACAATTATTTTACACATGAATAGACACGCTAGATGCAGAGTAGTTTAAACTGAATGTCTGATTTGGCATTTTGGTACAATCTGGGGGCAACAATTGAGATAACATAAAAATGACCACAAGTGACAATTTTGCAGAATTTATGCCTTACGCGTTTGGCCAAAATCATATTTGCAAAAAAGTTTGCCAATTTAGTCTCAGTCTATCATTTCACACTTGACGAGATACTCTAGATGATAAATTGGACACTTTGGAGCTCGTTAGGTGACAGAAAAATAGATAAGATAAAAGTGAAAAACAAATTTTACGAAGAATTGTTCCTAACAACTTGTTTGTGTCCTACCACTAAACATTGAGTCCCAGACAATTATTTTACACATGAAATAGACACGCTAGATGCAGAGTAGTTAAACTGAATGTCTGATTTTGGCATTTTTGGTACAATCTGGGGGCAACAATTGAGATAACATAAAAATGACCACAAGTGACAATTTTTGCAGAATTTATGCCTTTCGCGTTTGGCCAAATAATATTTCCAAAAAAGTTGCCAATTTAGTCGGTCTCAGTCTATCATTTCACACTTGACGAGATACTCTAGATGATAAAATTGGACACTTTGGAGCTCGTTGGTGACAGAAAAATAGATAAGATAAAAGTGAAAAACAAATTTTACGAAGAAATGTTATTAACAACTTGTTTTGTGTCCTACCACTAAACATTGAGTCCCAGACAATTATTTTACACATGAATAGACACGCTAGATGCAGAGTAGGTAAACTGAATGTCTGATTTGGCATTTTTGAACAATCTGGGGGCAACAATTGAGATAACATAAAAATGACCACAAGTGACATTTTTCCAGAATTTATGCCTTACGCGTTTGGCCAAAATCATATTTGCAAAAAAGTTGCCAATTTAGTCTCAGTCTATCATTTCACACTTGACGAGATACTCTAGATGAGAAATTAGACCCCTTGGAGCTCGTTGGTGAGAGAAAAATAGATAAGATAAAAGTGAAAAACAAATTTTACGAAGAATTGTTCCTAACAACTTGTTTGTGTCCTACCACTAAACAGTGAGTCCCAGACAATTATTTTACACATGAATAGACACGCTAGATGCAGAGTAGTTAAACTGAATGTTTGACTTGGCATTTTTGTACAATCTGGGGGGCAACAATTGAGATAACATAAAAATGACCACAGTGACAATTTTGCAGAATTTATGCCTTACGCGTTTGGCCAAAATAATATTTGCCAAAAAGTTGCCAATTTAATCTTAGTCTATCATTTCCCACTTGACGAGATACTCTAGATGATATATTTGACTTTTTGGAGCTCGTTGGTGACGGAAAAATAGATAAGATAAAAGTGAAAAACAAATTGTACCAAGAAATGTACCTAACAACTTGTTTGTGTCCTACCACTAAACAGTGAGTCCCAGACAATTATTTTACACATGATTAGACACGCTAGATGCAGAGTAGTTAAACTGGATGTCTGATTTGGCATTTTTGTACAATCTGGGGGCAACAATTGAGATAACATAAAAATGACCACAAGTGACAATTTTGCAGAATTTTTGCCTTAAGCGTTTAGCCAAAATAATAATTGCAAAAAAGTTGCCAATTTAGTCTCAGTCTATCATTTCACACTTGACGAGATACTCTACATGATAAATTGGACACTTTGGAGCTCGTTGGTGACAGAAAAATAGATAAGATAAAAGTGAAAAACAAATTTTACGAAGAAATGTTCCTAACAAATTGTTTGTGTCCTACCACTAAATATTGAGTCCCTGACAATTATTTTACACATGAATATACACGCCAGATGCAGAGTAGGTAAACTGAATGTCTGATTTGGCATTTTGATACAATCTGGATGCAACAATTGAGATAACATAAAAAATGACCACAAGTGACAATTTTGCAGAATTTATGCCTTACGCGTTTGGCCAAAATAATATTTGCAAAAAAAAGTTGCCAATTTAGTCTCAGTCTATCATTTCACACTTGACGAGATACTCTAGATGATAAATTGGACACTTTGGAGCTCGTTGGTGACAGAAAAAAATAGATAAGATAAAAGTGAAAAAACAAATTTTACGAAGAATTGTTCCTAACAACTTGTTTGTGTCCTACCACTAAACATTGAGTCCCAGACAATTATTTTACACATGAATAGACACGCTAGATGCAGAGTAGGTAAACTGAATGTCTGATTTGGCATTTTTGTACAATCTGGGGGCAACAATTGAGATAACATAAAATGACCACAAGTGACATTTTTGCAGAATTTATGCCTTACGCGTTTGGCCAAAATAATATTTGCAAAAAGTTGCCAATTTAGTCTCAGTCTATCATTTCACACTTGACGAGATACTCTAGATGAGAAATTGGACACTTTGGAGCTCGTAGGTGACAGAAAAATAGATAAGATAAAAGTGAAAAAACAAATTTTACGAAGAAAATGTTCCTAACAACTTGTTTGTGTCCTACCACTAAACAGTGAGTCCCAGACAATTATTTTACACATGAATAGACACGCTAGATGCAGAGTAGTTAAACTGGATGTCTGATTTGGCATTTTTGTACAATCTGGGGGCAACAATTGAGATACACATAAAAATGACCACAAGTGACAATTTTGCAGAATTTATGCCTTACGCGTTTGGCCAAAATAATAATTGCAAAAAAGTTGCCAATTTAGTCTCAGTCTATCATTTCACACTTGACGAGATACTCTAGATGATAAATTGGACACTTTGGAGCTCGTTGGTGACAGAAAAATAGATAAGATAAAAGTGAAAAACAAATTTTACGAAGAAATGTCCTAACAACTTGTTTGTGTCCTACCACTAAACAGTGAGTCCCAGACAATTATTTTACACATGAATAGACACGCTAGATGCAGAGTAGTTAAACTGAATGTCTGATTTGGCATTTTTGTACAATCTGGGGGCAACAATTGAGATAACATAAAAATGACCACAAGTGACAATTTTGCAGAATTTATGCCTTACGCGTTTGGCCAAAATAATATTTGCAAAAAAGTTGCCAATTTAGTCTCAGTCTATCATTTCACACTTGACGAGATACTCTAGATGATAAATTGGACACTTTGGAGCTCGTTGGTGACAGAAAAATAGATAAGATAAAAGTGAAAAACAAATTTTACGAAGAATTGTTCCTAACAACTTGTTTGTGTCCTACCACTAAACATTGAGTCCCAGACAATTATTTTACACATGAATAGACACGCTAGATGCAGAGTAGGTAAAATGAATGTCTGATTTGGCATTTTTGTACAATCTGGGGGCAACAATTAGGATAACATAAAAATGACCACAAGTGACAATTTTGCAGAATTTATGCCTCACGCGTTTAGCCAAAATAATATTTGCAAAAAGTTGCCAATTTAGTCTCAGTCTATCATTTTACACTTGACGAGATACTCTAGATGATAAATTGGACACTTTCGCGCTCGTTGGTGACAGAAAAATAGATAAGATAAAAGTGAAAAACAAATTTTACGAAGAATTGTTCCTAACAACTTGTTTGTGTCCTACCACTGAACATTGAGTCCCAGACTATTATTTTACACATGAATAGACACGCTAGATGCAGAGTAGGTAAACTGAATGTCTGATTTGGCATTTTTGTACAATCTGGGGGCAACAATTGAGATAACATAAAAAATGACCACAAGTGACAATTTTGCAGAATTTATGCCTTACGCGTTTGGCCAAAATAATATTTGCAAAAAAAGTTGCCAATTTAGTCTCAGTCTATCATTTCACACTTGACGAGATACTCTAGATGATAAATTGGACACTTTGGAGCTCGTTGGTGACAGAAAAATAGATAAGATAAAAGTGAAAAACAAATTTTACGAAGAAATGTTCCTAACAACTTGTTTGTGTCCTACCACTAAACAGTGAGTCCCAGACAATTATTTTACACATGAATAGACACGCTAGATGCAGAGTAGTTAAACTGAATGTCTGATTTGGCATTTTTGTACAATCTGGGGGGCAACAATTGAGATAACATAAAAAATGACCACAAGTGACAATTTTGCAGAATTTATGCCTTACGCGTTTGGCCAAAAATAATATTTGCAAAAAAGTTGCCAATTTAGTCTCAGTCTATCATTTCACACTTGACGAGATACTCTAGATGATAAATTGGACACTTTGGAGCTCGTTGGTGACAGAAAAATAGATAAGATAAAAGTGAAAAACAAAATTTTACGAAGAATTGTTCCTAACAACTTGTTTGTGTCCTACCACTAAACATTGAGTCCCAGACAATTATTTTACACATGAATAGACACGCTAGATGCAGAGTAGTTAAACTGGATGTCTGATTTGGCATTTTTGTACAATCTGGGGGCAACAATTGAGATAACATAAAAATGACCACAAGTGACAATTTTGCAGAATTTATGCCTTACGCGTTTGGCCAAAATAATATTTGCAAAAAAGTTGCCAATTTAGTCTCAGTCTATCATTTCACACTTGACGAGATACTCTAGATGATAAATTGGACACTTTGGAGCTCGTTGGTGACAGAAAAATAGATAAGATAAAAGTGAAAAAACAAATTTTACGAAGAATTGTTCCTAACAACTTGTTTGTGTCCTACCACTAAACAGTGAGTCCCAGACAATTATTTTACACATGAATAGACACGCTAGATGCAGAGTAGTTAAACTGGATGTCTGATTTGGCATTTTTGTACAATCTGGGGGCAACAATTGAGATAACATAAAAATGACCACAAGAGACAATTTTGCAGAATTTATGCCTTACGCGTTTGGCCAAAATAATATTTGCAAAAAAGTTGCCAATTTAGTCTCAGTCTATCATTTCACACTTGACGAGATACTCTAGATGATAAATTGGACACTTTGGAGCTCGTTGGTGACAGAAAAATAGATAAGATAAAAGTGAAAAACAAAATTTTACGAAGAAATGTTCTTAACAACTTGTTTGTGTCCTCCCACTAAACAGTGAGTCCGAGACAATTATTTTACACATGAATAGACACGCTAGATGCAGAGTAGTTAAACTGGATGTCTGATTTGGCATTTTGGTACAATCTGGGGGCAACAATTGAGGTAACATAAAAATGACCACAAGTGACAATTTTGCAGAATTTATGCCTTACGCGTTTGGCCAAAATAATATTTGCAAAAAAGTTGCCAATTTAGTCTCAGTCTATCATTTCACACTTGACGAGATACTCTAGATGATAAATTGGACACTTTGGAGCTCGTTGGTGACAGAAAAATAGATAAGATAAAAGTGAAAAAACAAATTTTACGAAGAATTGTTCCTAACAACTTGTTTGTGTCCTACCACTAAACATTGAGTCCCAGACAATTATTTTACACATGAATAGACACGCTAGATGCAGAGTAGTTAAACTGAATGTCTGATTTGGCATTTTTGTACAATCTGGGGGCAACAATTGAGATAACATAAAAATGACCACAAGTGACAATTTTGCAGAATTTATGCCTTACGCGTTTGGCCAAAATAATATTTGCAAAAAAGTTGCCAATTTAGTCTCAGTCTATCATTTCACACTTGACGAGATACTCTAGATGATAAATTGGACACTTTGGAGCTCGTTGGTGACAGAAAAATAGATAAGATAAAAGTTGAAAAAAAAATTTTACGAAGAATTGTTCCTAACAACTTGTTTGTGTCCTACCACTAAACAGTGAGTCCCAGACAATTATTTTACACATGAATAGACACGCTAGATGCAGAGTAGGTAAACTGAATGTCTGATTTGGCATTTTTGTACAATCTGGGGGCAACAATTGAGATAACATAAAAATGACCACAAGTGACAATTTTGCAGAATTTATGCCTTACGCGTTTGGCCAAAACAATATTTGCAAAAAAGTTGCCAATTTAGTCTCAGTCTATCATTTCACACTTGACGAGATACTCTAGATGATAAATTGGACACTTTGGAGCTCGTTGGTGACAGAAAAATAGACAAGATAAAAGTGAAAAACCAATTTTACGAAGAATTGTTCCTAACAAATTGTTTGTGTCCTACCACTAAACATTGAGTCCCAGACAATTATTTTACACATGAATAGACACGCTAGATGCAGAGTAGGTAAACTGAAGGTCTGATTTGGCATTTTTGTACAATCTGGGGGCAACAATTGAGATAACATAAAAATGACCACAAGTGACAATTTTGCAGAATTTATGCCTTACGCGTTTGGCCAAAATAATATTTGCAAAAAAGTTGCCAATTTAGTCTCAGTCTATCATTTCACACTTGACGAGATACTCTAGATGATAAATTGGACACTTTGGAGCTCGTTGGTGACAGAAAAATAGATAAGATAAAAGTGAAAAACAAATTTTACGAAGAATGTTTCAAACAACTTGTTGTGTCACTCACCACTAAACATGAGTCCCAGAACAATATTTTACACATGAATAGGACACGTTAGAGCAGAGATAGTAGTTAAAACGAATGTCTGATTTGGCATTTTGGTCCAATCTGGGAAACAACACTTGAGGGATAAACAGAAAAAATGACCAAAGTGACATTTTTCCAGAATTTATGCATTCGCATTTGGCAAAATCATATTTTCCAAAAAGTGCCATTTAGTCTCAGTCCTCATTTCACAATTGACGGAGGATACTCTAGTGAGAAAATTGCACTTGGGCTCATAGGTGAACAGATAAGATAAAAAGTGAAAATCAAATTTTACGAAGAAAATGTTCCTAACAACTTGTTTGTGTCCTGCCACTAAACAGTGAGAGTCCCAGACAAATATTTTACACAGAATGACCACGTGATGCAGAGTAGTAAACGAATGTCTGATTTGGCATTTTGGTTACAATCTGGGGCCAACAATTGAGGTAACATAAAAATGACCACAAGTGACAATTTTGCAGAATTTATGCCTTACGCGTTTGGCCAAAATAATATTTGCAAAAAAGTTGCCAATTTAGTCTCAGTCTATCATTTCACACTTGACGAGATACTCTAGATGATGAAAATTGGACACTTTGGAGCTCGTTGGTGACAGAAAAAAAGATAAGATAAAAGTGAAAAACAAATTTTACGAAGAATTGTTCCTAACAACTTGTTTGTGTCCTACCACTAAACAGTGAGTCCCAGACAATTATTTTACACATGAATAGACACGCTAGATGCAGAGTAGTTAAACTGGATGTCTGATTTGGCATTTTTGTACAATCTGGGGGCAACAATTGAGATAACATAAAAATGACCACAAGTGACAATTTTGCAGAATTTATGCCTTACGCGTTTGGCCAAAATAATATTTGCAAAAAAGTTGCCAATTTAGTCTCAGTCTATCATTTCACACTTGACGAGATACTCTAGATGATAAATTGGACACTTTGGAGCTCGTAGGTGACAGAAAAATAGATAAGATAAAAGTGAAAAACAAATTTTACGAAGAAATGTTCCTAACAACTTGTTTGTGTCCTACCACTAAACAGTGAGTCCCAGACAATTATTTTACACATGAATAGACACGCTAAATGCAGAGTAGGTAAACTGGATGTCTGATTTGGCATTTTTGTACAATCTGGGGGCAACAATTGAGATAACATAAAAATGACCACAAGTGACAACTTTGCAGAATTTATGCCTTACGCGTTTGGCCAAAATAATATTTGCAAAAAAGTTGCCAATTTAGTCTCAGTCTATCATTTCACACTTGACGAGATACTCTAGATGATAAATTGGACACTTTGGAGCTCGTTGGTGACAGAAAAATAGATAAGATAAAAGTGAAAAACAAATTTTACGAAGAATGTTCCTAACAACTTGTTTGTGTCCTACCACTAAACATTGAGTCCCAGACAATTATTTTACACATGAATAGACACGCTAGATGCAGAGTAGGTAAACTGAATGTCTGATTTGGCATTTTTGTACAATCTGGGGGCAACAATTGAGATAACATAAAAATGACCACAAGTGACAATTTTGCAGAATTTATGCCTTACGCGTTTGGCCAAAATAATATTTGCAAAAAAGTTGCCAATTTAGTCTCAGTCTATCATTTCACACTTGACGAGATACTCTAGATGATAAATTGGACACTTTGGAGCTCGTTGGTGACAGAAAAATAGATAAGATAAAAGTGAAAAACAAATTTTACGAAGAATTGTTCCTAACAACTTGTTTGTGTCCTACCACTAAACAGTGAGTCCCAGACAATTATTTTACACATGAATAGACACGCTAGATGCAGAGTAGGTAAACTGAATGTCTGTTTTGGCATTTTTGTACAATCTGGGGGCAACAATTGAGATAACATAAAAATGACCACAAGTGACAATTTTGCAGAATTTATGCCTTTCGCGTTTGGCCCAAAAATATTTGCAAAAAAAGTTGCCAATTTAGTCTCAGTCTATCATTTCACACTTGACGAGATACTCTAGATGAGAAATTGGACACTTTGGAGCTCATTGGTGACAGAAAAAATAGATAAGATAAAAGTGAAAAACAAATTTTACGAAAAACTGTGCCTAACAACTTGTTTCTGTCCGCCACACACATTGCGCACAGACAATTATTTTAACACATGAATAGACACACTAGAGCAGGTAGGTAAACTGAATGTCGATTTGGCATTTTGTACAAATCTGGGGGCAACGAGATAACATAAAAATGACCACAGTGATATTTGCAGAATTTAGGCCTTTCGCGTATGGCCAAAATATATTTTCCAAAAAATTGCAAATTTAGTCTCAGTCCTATATTTCACAACTTGACGAGATAGCTAGATGGTAAATTGGACACTTTGGAGCTCGCTGGGATCTGCAGAAAAATAGATAAGAATAAGAGATGAAAACAATTTTACGAAGATATTTGTTCCTAACCCTTGTTTGTGTCCTACCAATATACATTGAGTCCCACACAATTTTTTAAACATGAATAACACGCTAGATGCAGAGTAGGTAAACTGATGTTCTGATTTGGCCATTTTGGATAAAATCTTCGGGGCACAACAATATAAAGAAACACGAAAAATGACCACAAGTGACATTTTGTCCAGAATTTTATGCGTTTCTCATTATGGTCCAATTATATTTTCCAAAACGTTGCCATTTAGTCCTCGTCTATCATTTCGCACTTGACGGATACTCTAGAAAAGACATTTTGGGCTCGTTGGTGACGAAAAATAAACAATAAAAGTTTTAAAAAAAATTTTACGAAGAAATGTTCCCAACAATTGTTTTGTCCTGCCAACT
>CAJHNH020005475.1:0-21003 GCA_905116865.2 Candidula unifasciata
TATAAACCTAAACGATTTAGAACAGGGGTTTTGGGAACTTGGTGCCCGGGTGATCGGCATCCGAATGGTGGGGACCTTTGGTACACCGTGTGTGTTTGGTCGCTCGTTGCACGATCATGTTGAATTTTGAATTGAGAATCGACATCAAAGCAATCGGAACAATCCATAAAACGCTCCGTCCCAATCTTCGGCAGCAAGCGAAGAGTTCCAATTCCTATGGTACCAACAACTGTCTGATTGTACATGGCTGAACGTCACGGTTCTAATGCACTCTGACATCAAAAGAAAAAACCCCTAATTGGTCACTTTTCACGACATCCCTGTTGGGGGAAAGGGGCAGTGGGTCTATCCTTTTTATCCTCAAATGGTGGCCCATGAACCCACAACGGAGGGGGGATCTTAACACGCCCCCCCCCCCCTTTTTTTTTACTGTGGTAAAGTCTCTACCCCACATTCAACTCTTGTGTTGGGGGGGGGGGTGTAGTGGGGCGTCTTCTGTTATAAACTATTCTCTTTTCATGCCGGAGCTATAACGGTAGACAATGGTGACAGTTGGCAACAGTGAACAATCTGACAAGATACCATAGCAGCGCAGGCCTCTAGATGTTGTGGGGCCGTTGAGAAAATGTGTCATCGCATATTCTGTAGGAGCTGTCAACCACTGGAGGGTGATAGAAAGGGCGCGCTGGTGCTCAGTAACTTAATTTATCGCCGTGGGCACCGCTCGCTGGCTGGTTGTCCAGGTCCTTCAGCTGCCTCGAGTGCACTCTTGATATTCGAGCCTATTGCAGGTCACACTGACACAAGCTATTTGACATTTTCTTTTCTCCTTCTCCTTTCTAGGATTCCTGCCTGAAAGTCTGCCATCCGGTGACTCAAAGAGAACATCGTGACAGTGGGGACGTTGGAGGGGGAGGAGAGACAGGGGGAAAATGCTGGACAGTTTGACATCATGGCATTTAGAGGATCATCTGTGTCAGAGTTGATAGAAAGTGCATGAGACAGAAAAGTGTGGATAGTCATAACTTACAATGCCACAGGGCACGGACTTCGAGAAGAAGAAGAAGAAGAAGAAGAAGAAGAAGAAGAAGAAGAAGAAGAAGAAGAAGAAGAAGAAGAAGAAGAAGAAGAAGAAGAAGAAGAAGAAGAAGAAGAAGAAGAAGAAGTAGAAGAACAAGAACAAGAACAAGAACAAGAAGAACAAGAACAAGAAGAACAAGAAGAACAAGAAGAACAAGATCAAAAAGCATCTACAGAGTCTCTTCATGTTAGGAGACGAGTTCCGTTTCGACTAACAAGTCGTAAATCGAAATGGCAGTAAGTGGATTTATATATGTGAACAATTTTGTTTTTCATTTGAAGAGATTATAATAATTGTATACCAACCCCCCCCCCCCCCCCCCCCCCCATTAAATGTCAATATTTATAAATATTTTACACAATAGGGAAAATACATATTATGTTTTCTACTGCTTGCAGTCCTAAATCCTTAGGCTAAAAGACCCCTTCTCCTAACACCCCCCCCCCCCTTTTTTTTTTTTAAAGCCTAAATCGCAAAAATGGTACTTACATGCAGTTATTACGGTGAGTTGTGCGGAACTACAAATAGATCATTACGGTCTGAGGAGAATAGAGTTACGAGGAGTTACCAGGGGATCTGGCCGATGCTCAACAATTAAGGAAAAGGCTAGACGGATATACAGTCAGACAGATACTGGTGCCATTGGAATCTTCGTTTGCTGCTGAAGATGGGGACGGAGCGCTTATGGGGGTGTCCCGAGTGCTGTGATGTCGATTCTTAATTCAACATTCAACATTTGGCGGTAAGTGGCAGTGAATATACCTTCTTCACGATTTACCACCAATGCGACTAACGACCATCCGCATTTAAAACTACAAAAAATTGTGATAAATAAAGACATGAGATTTATCGCTAGTGTTGTATCGGGAGAGTATTTTAGGGCGAACGCCAGCAAGGGAAGAGGTTCCAAGAAGAACCTGCGAGACAACAGTGCCTCCAGTTCTTATATATGTGTGTAACATTATATGAGAACTGGAGGCACTGTTGTCTCCAGTGAGAACTTTCCAAACTGTTTATATAGTGACTGTTCTATTGTTCTAGTTCCAGATGGTAGTTCCAGGTGGGAGTTCCATAAGTAAATCCCAGCTAGCTGCAGATGCCCGATTGTCTGGAATGGACTGGAAGAGTCGGCCTGCCTGATGTGTCTCCGAGGCTTAGCTAGAAGCTGACCAAAGAAACGCAAGCTACAGCTAAGTGGACAGATTTGTCTACTAACCTCATATAAAAGGATTTTATCTCCACAGCCAATTTAAATATTAGCTAGAATTTTCCAAATAAATGTTACAGTTGTAATGTATCTTCCAGTGTTATGGAGTTATTTTAACTCTAGCTATTTGTGTCAGTGAACTTAAGAACATTTAAATATACAAGTTTATAAACAGTAGGGAATAAGATGTGGGCAAACCCCGAATCCTCTAATTTAACCAGCAAGGCTGGGGGTAATATAAGACTGTATGATGTTTCACTGTTTGTAGTTCCCTCTGTAAATTGCACATAGTGCAGTCGCTAGTTTAAAGAGAATTTACCCGCCACAATCCCACACTTACTGCGGCCTCCGCCTGTTGTCCGTGTAGCACAGTTGTTTTCTTCGTATACGTTGATGTCACACACATGTTGTCTTCAGTTTGCTACAGTAGTCAACTGAAAGAGAAATAGATAAGGAGAAAGACGGTCGTGTCGATAGCGGAGATGATGGTTTCTCGTGCTTCCTGCATGCTTCTCACGTGACTCTGATGATAGTATAACCAAATTTATTTGGAACAACTACTCTTTTCTATATTGCTTTTATTGTGTTACCTCAGTAATGTTACAAATAACACCAATGATATTATGAATGGCCGCTGTGTTCGCTCTATGGTTACATACTCTTGAGGCGGCGTTGTGTTCTTTATCTCTAGTTACTGTGTTAAAGGTTCTAGTGTCTGTAGCTGCCACGTGGCTTCTAGTGCTGTCTGGTACTAACAGTTTGATCGTCGACTCTAACACTTCAACAGTGTTTCTGTCTAATATGTCTCTGTTGACCATGGATCCATGTATCTTGTGTGTTGTCTCTGTAGTTCGATATGTGGTTGCATGTCTCCTCTCTAGTAACTGTCTTCGAGCCTCGGTGTGACTGGTTTTTCTTCCTCTAGTATTGAGCTGTCATCTCAACGACTGAAAGTCCTTCCTAACATATGAGGGTCAATGTCACTAGTCTATCCTCTTCTAAATCTTGCAAACTGAAGAATGCTCAATTAGTTTCTTAGCCACTATTTATACTGAAATGCTGGGATGTGTGGAATGTGTTTTGTACCCGCTAAACTGCTGCTAAAAGGTTCTAGTATGGCTCATCATGTTTACTGTGCAGGTTCTCACCTTGGATTTTCTAACTGCGTTTGGATTGCATCAGACAGTCTACACGAAAACACGCTTATTAAATTGACAGCTGGTTTCTGGGGTTGTCCATAAAGCGAATACTTCTGCGTTCTCTTTGAAAGGGCACGTCACAAAATTACATCAGATGCTATTTATACAACAATGTAATTTATTTGCATGCAAAATATCAAACTGCTAAAAAAAAAAAAAAAAAAAAAAAAAGTGATGGTTCTAGAAAGGAAATATCAAGGTTGCTAATGCTTATTTTATTTCGGTCCATTCTAACTCTGCGCAATTTCCTACCTCTAAACAAACAGGCGAAAGTTCTAGAAACAACTGTGTTAGATCCGCACTGCTAAGGAACTTTCCAGGCTCATACTGGACTAATCAGCCACCTTCGTACCCGTAATCATTGGTCACTACTTCTTTGAATGAAAAATGGTCTTTATTACTCCCGATGGACAAACAACAACGACAGCTGCCTTAAGAATATGGCGTTAGATCCATCGTCTTATTGACAAGTGGGTGATGTGGTCAACATCACGCCGGTCGTCTTTACTTCCCAAGACATAATAATATGGTACCCACTTGGGTTAGAGCTAGCATATCTTTGTCGATATTAACGCAAAGCGGTCGGCTGCCAAATCGTCCATACCTTGCTCAAAGCCAGTGTTTGTGAATTACGAAGAGCTTTTAAAAGTCCTAAGCCACAGACGCCGATAGGCCTGGTAAAAATCTTTATAGATGAGTAAATAAGTAAGTAAAGGACCCTTCTCCACGCCTTTAGGCGTATTGGGTTATAGGACTACACCTATATTTTATATACCAAACGAACGACCCTTGATGGGTGATGTGGTCACGCCAGCTGCCTTTACTTCCCAGGACTGTACTGGTACCCACTCAATTTTGGGTCGACATGGGAGCCAAGGTCATTTTTTGACAAAAGTTTGCCCCCTGTCAGGACCTGATACGCAGGCAAGCATCTAGTAGCTAGACCACGGCGGGTCCCAACATAAATGAACAATTTATAAAACAAAATGACAAGCCAGACGACAAACCAAGAAGTAGGGCTAAAAAAAAAAAGACAGAAAGTTAAAACGAAAGCCTATCCCGGCATGTGACTGTATCTACATGGCCGAACTCGCCAAAAGAAATTTATGGTGGCTGGGAAACAACAAAGTCCACAGTTTGTGTTTAGAACCTTGGATAAACAAAGGCAATGGAGATGGCGTCAGCATCCCTAATTTGACATTCAACACACCCTCCTGTTTTCGTGGACACAAGGAACACCAGACAAACCGTCGTGGACACAAGAACTTGCAGACAAACGGTCGCGCATGCTCTGGACAATTTCCCGGAAGCCACAGGTTGTTAGTTGATGACATAAGCAACCGACAAGGGAAATGAAAGAATTAAACACAGAATTCAAGGCCGGCTAAAGACGCCGAAACAAATTTAGGTAATTATATTGTTCCAGGAAAGATCACAGGAATGAGTCATTCTTCACATTCTTTTCAATAGCCTGTTTACAAGAATTGAATCGTTTCATTGAAATTGTGGCGCGTATTCAGGAAAACGGAAAACATCGAAAGATGTTTCGTAACAGTATAGGATGTTTAAATTTGAGGTAAAAGTTTACGGTTTAAGATTTAAACAACGAGTCAATATCATGGTACATTGGTAGTAACCCATATGCACCATTCTCCTTCTGACTCAATTCTGAGTCCGAAGAATCACAGCGCAGTGTACGAACTCCGTAGCACCGGGGGGGGGGGGGGGGGGGGGTTCCTGAAATACTGTGGGTAGATTTTGAACTCCTAATTTGGCCCAGGCAGTGCCGTTAGGCTACACTTTTTGATTTCCAACTGCCAAGAGATCGTTTTTACGTGTGCAACAATACATGGTGTTGTTCCTACAACAGTCTGTCTGATAGCATTTCTAACTTTCTGTGGGATTTTCAAGTGGGTGGCTTTCCTCAAGCATCTCATGTCCGATCTTACTACCAATGGACCAGGGGAAATTACAAGAATTTTGCGTGAAAAAATCCTAGCCTTCGCCAAGGCTTAAACCCGGGACCTCCAGCACTTGAGGCGGACGCCAGCCCTCTAGACCACGCAGCCCCCCTGAATTAAAGGATGGACTTCATTGCGCCGGGTTTTGTCCCTTATGGCTCAGTCCTTCTTCTCAGAAGAGCTAGCTGTCTGCCGAGAGCGTCGCACAGAACACGACCTCCCAAGATCAGGCGACGATCCGTAACAATTGCACTCCTGAACTGAACAGCGCCACCGTGAAATGAACCCACGACTTTCAGAGCGCCAGGCAAACGGCTTGACCACTTCGCCACGGAGACCCATATGTTTATATTTAATTTCGTCCGAACATGTGGTGTAATGGCTAGACGCCCGTCTGCGATTCGGAAGATCGTGGGTTTAAGTCCTGTTTTTTTTTAATGGCCTTGGCTCCAGGTTGACCTAGCCTTGAATGGGTACTAGGTGTAGTCCTGGGAAGTAAAGGCAGTCGGCATGATGCTGACCACATCAACCCCCCCCCCTCCCCCAGTGCCAGTTGGTCAATAAAATACAGGCCTAGCCTTGTGTTTTCCCTAGCGGCTGACAACAATGCTAGACATGACTGTTACGTTCTATCATCCGCCCACTTCCTTGTCCATTTCCTCGCGGCAATCTCCAATCGGCATCCGGAAGTGGACATTCCGACCGGACTGGTCAAACAACATTCGTCTCCAGAAAGCCAGACCAACATCCAACCTTTAGATTTATCCAGTTTCGCAAACAAAGGGGAATTAATGGCCTGTCCAAACTTCAGGTGTGTCTGACGCCAGGGCTAGTTGTCTTTCCTTGTTGACTGGCTAAGCTCCCATCGTTGTCTTGTCTTCTCCTATTTCCGCATTCTGTGTTTTCTGTGGGTGGGTTTTCTCGGTATACAAAAACTGAGTGAGTACAGATGGTGACAGGTGCGCCGACACAAAGAAAACGTAAAGGGAAGAAGCGGGCCACAAGAGGTATAATACTAGCTTAAATATATAATAATGGTACTAATAATTCCTCATGTTGGCTCCGGGATCCTATTATAGGGCAAACAAGAATAGACCCACTGCCTACCCAAAAGCGTGTCGTAAGAGTCCACTAATTTGGAGCTTCGTTCGACATCGGCATGCATCTGCATGAGGGGCAAGGAACCAGAGTGTGCATACAAATGAGCAGATATGTAAAACGGATGCGCACGCAACACTCAGGTTCTAAAGTATACAAGCAGAGCATACTTCCACACTTGGAATATAGGTCAACTGCATGGTGTTCAGCATCTAGTACCACATTAAAGGAGTTAGACAAAGTGCAAAATCAAGCGCTCAGAGTCATCACAGGAGGGATGAAATCAACCCCCTATTAGAAATGGAGAAAGCTGGGAAAACACAGGCACTGAGAGAACGCAGAGATACAAAGTTGCAAATACAAGCTGAAAAGTTCCTCAGTATGCCAGATCACCCGATGGAAAATAGATTTAAGAACCTAGCCTTGGGACGGTTACAAAGAAGCAGCTTTATACACCAAGCAAAAAGAATATGTAGACAAACTCCTGACCTTCTAGAAATTGAAGCCCACTTAAAAGTATTCCGGAACAAACCCCATGGAGAGAAAAATGTAAACTAACGGTACAAATCCAGACAAATGTGAAAGGGATATTTGACAAGAAAGAGCAAGATAGTGTACAACGCAGAATGGCCACCCTCACTTATATTGATGAAGAATACCCACAAGAACAATGGGTCAGAGTCTATCAGATGGGTCCGCAGAAAGTGCAGTTAGAAATGGTGGCGCTGGAGTGTACATCGAATTCCCAGATGGTACTAGGGATAAGTCCAGCGTACCAACCGGGAAGTACTGCCATAACTACGATGCAGAAACCCAGGCTATCAAGATAGCTACAGAGAAACTGCCAAATACCAACCTTGGCTCACAGTATGTGGTAATGCTGACAGATGCTAAATCAGTACTTGAAGCACTCCAGTCTAGGAAACTACCAGAATTGCAAACACTGCTGACACAACTCAGCGTTCAGCGAAGAGTCGTAATGCAGTGGATACCGTCTCATTGTGGAGTGCCTAGAAATGAGAAAGCTGATCAACTGGCAGGGGAAGGTGCGACAAAAGAGCAGCCGGATGTACCAGTCACATACCACCCAAAAAAAAAAGAATCATTAAATCGATCAGGAAACCACCAGCCCCAGCACAAGACGACTATTTTATTATGGACAGACCAGAACAAGTCATTATCCTCCGCCTCAGAACAGGGCACAACCGATTAGGTAACCACATGTACACAAAATTCAAGATAGGTGTATCAACCATGTGTACCTGTGGAAATGTGCCCCAGAGCATGTACTCCAGGACTGCACCGATTTTGACACATTAAGGCAAACCTTTTGGCCAGAAAGAACAACAGTGGAACGTAAACTCTATGGACCACTGAATGAACTAACAACGACAGTGAAATTTATACAAGAGATAAAATTGCTGATATAGACAACTTATTTCAGGCGAACGAAAGAAGAAAGAAGAAGAAGAAGACTCAGGTTCTAAACAGCACTGAAGTCCAGAAGTGGATGAACGACTAGAACTTTCCGCCAGAGTTTACAGCTCGTTAGCGCGAAGAAGAAGCAGAAGAACTGATAATAATAATAATGTAACGAACCCTTTCCACTCCTCCAGATGTACTGGGCATGTAAGGCTAGACCTATATAATTTATAGACCAATCGGCAATTGGTGGGTGACTTGTCAGCATCAGGCCGGCTGCCTTTACTTCCCAGGACTGTACCTGGTACTAACTCAAAAGCTGTCGACCTGGGAGCTAAGGTCATTTTTGAAAGAAAAAAGTCCCACTCCATTTGGAATCGAACTCACGACCTTTCGATCCGCAGGTGATCGTTTAGATGCTACACCACGACGACCCATAATTATCGTAAGTTAGTTAGTTAGTTAGTTAGTTAGTTAGTTAGTTAGTTAGTTAGTTAGTTAGTTAGTTAGTTAGTTAGTTGGTTGGGTTATCATCATTGCACTCCGGACATGTCCATAGGTGCTCAGATCCTCCCCTCAGTGTGAACCCCAACGTCCGATGGCTAATAGTACCAGTTCTATGTTGATTAACAAGTCTTCTGACGTGTCCGGTGTGCGTCTCGTTTTTTGCTGTGCCGATCTTAATTCCCAAGTCTGCCATTCTGGCGAGTGATGTGGATTCCCTGCCACCAAAGTCCTCTATCCTTCCCATTTCTCTGAGAGCATTGACAATATCAGCATGATCCATAGGCCGACCGTCGGTAGTGATAGCGGATCCAGCCAACCTGTCAGCTCTTTCATTTCCATCGACGCCTGCGTGTCCCGGAACAAAAATAAAGCTGACTCTTCGCACAGTGGACCTCTGAATTGATTCAAGCCATTGTCTTCGCACTGAACCTGCCTGAACCCTCCGGATCATACTCATTGAATCACTGAGTATACATATGCGGGTGTATTTTTGTGTTTCAAGCCAGGCAAACGCTTGCGTCACTGCCATCACCTCCATCGTCATGCTGCTGGTTGTCATGGAGAAGGCGCCGTTGGCTTCTTTGACCGTTCTGCCCGCTGAGTGTGCTGTAAATGCCCATGCGCTTCTTCTTTGGCGTATAACGGATCCGTCTGTATAGATTAGCGCATCTGCCTCGTCTGAATTTTCACCGATGAGAGCGTTGACCTCTGCATTAACAGCAACAGGATTCTCTTCTCTACATCGCCTGTTGAGTGTGACAATACAGGAAAATGTACAAATAAACGCCTGAGGCACAGGTATCCATTCTGCACCAGGTATGATGTCGGTTAGGCTGCATATTTGCCTAATAACATCTTCTGCCCGACCCAGCCACGATTTTCCCCTCTTCAGTCTGTCACCCTTTTCACTAAAAAGCGCTTGATGCAGTGGGTGTTTCTTATCAGCACATATTGTGAGGTATGCCCGAGCCCTCCACATCCTGATCCTCTGGTTCATTGTTGGGAAGTCTAGTAGATACTTCATTGCTCCACAGGATGTGTCTCTTATACATCCCAAAATAATACGCATGGCCTCATTTTGCACCTTTTCGAGTCGTTCAATCTGGGTAGCACTGACAGTGAGGATGGCCAGAGCGTATTCAATGGGGGAAAGGACCAGACCGTAGAATAAAAGTACTAGTAATCTTTGCTCAATGTTGGAAGCACGTATTGCTCACGTGTAATTATCGTAAATAAAATGATAATTATCCTTGTTTATGTGTTGGATGCAGGGGCTGGCCAGCGGTCGCTGCAGAATTAGATGTTCAGCCAATGATTCATGGCCATTTCCGTCCAGTTGGTGTGATTATCTGTACAGATGTCTCTGTGTTGAGAGACATAAAAGGTGCTTGGTTTCAGAGCAAACGTAACTGGACGTCGTTTGGTGCAACAGAGCCTAGCATATGATACGACAACATCTGGTCATAGAAAGGAGGGAGACACAGTCAGAACAACCTTCTGCTGGCTTGAGAACCAGCTGAGGATTCTGACTGACTCTCAGAGCATGTTGAGATAGCTGGAGACATGCATACTTCGTGTAGAGTGGCAAGCACGGCCTCGGAGGTCCCGGGGTAGTTATCGTGCATTGGATATTTTCTCCAGGTAATGATGGTGTCATTAACCATCTAGTGCCGATTGGTCTGTACAAATATGGATGCTCTTTCCATATACTCGATGCGCCTTTAGGAAAAGGGATCTTTACTTCTGGGAAGTTGCTGTGGCACAGCAGCTAGACGCTCGTCGCGGATCGGAAGGTCGTGGGTTTGCTACCTGGCGGAGCCGCACTTTTTTTTCCAAAATAAACTTTGCCCCAGGTCCACCCAGCCTTGAGTGGGTACCGCGTGCAGTCCCGGGAAGTAAAGGTGCATCGCCCATCTTGTGCTGATTGGTCCATAAAATATAGGTCTAGCCCTATATGCCTTATACGCCTAAAAAGCGTGGAAAAGGGTCCTTTACATTTGTTCTTAACTTTTAATGATGGTGTGTTTGGAGACGATCAGGTAGATAGACTGGCCGGTTCTGTACCACTGCATAACAAGCTAGATGTTGTAAGGATCCTTTGGGAGCAAGTTTACTGTCCGAAGGAACAAACGGATCATCACGGAGAATGGGACAGTAAGGAGTGACCAGACAATCTGACCGACGCTCAACACTCAGGGGAAAGTTGAGTCGAATATACAATCAGTTATTGGTGTCATCGGAACTAGAACTCTGCTGCTGCTGCTGAAGATGGGAACTTGGCGCTTGTAGGAATGTCCCGAATCTGTGATGTTGATTCCTAATTCAACATTCAAAATTCATTGAATGGCAAATAATGTAATGATACATTTGTTTGTTTGTTTGTTTGTTTGTTTGTTTGTTTCGACGGATCAACATCATGACACAAGGGTGTAACCAATAAGTGCTCCGTTCTACTTCTAACTCAAGCCTGAATCGGGAGAATCTCAGCGCAGTGCACGAACTTCGTTGCACCGGCGAGGATCCTGAAATACTTTGGTTTTAACTCTATATTTTTGCCCGCGCAGCGCCGTTAGGCTACTCTTTTCGATTTTTTTTTACGTTGGCACCAATACACACAGGCGTCCGATCTTACTACCTACAGACCAGGGAAAATTACTAGAAATTCACGTGAAAAAATCCGAACTCTCACCGGGGCGTGAATCCGAGACCTCCAGCAGACTGACTGACTTTCTACCCTACTAGGACATCACACAAGCGATAAACACCCGATGACACCAAGTGGATGAGGATCGCCGTGGAGAGGTCCCAGAAACCGCGTTCAGACAACTGACCATATTTATGGCCTGCCTATATTGCGGCCCCTATATTGCCAGGCTAGGGATTCAAATAAGAAAAAATTTAGTCCTAAAAAGGACATAAGGATAATATAAACCTCCAGCACTCGAGGCGGACACCATACGTCGAGACAACTCATCATATATTTGAAGTCACATTAAATGGCTAAACAAATGCTTTTGAAGAGCATTTCCATACACGGTTACGATGCCGTTTAAGCAAGGTCAATTTGTCTGTAAATCGCCTGTGTGGATTGGAACCCACGCCCTCGGGTCGGCCGCAAACATTTAGTCATTGCTCTACCGCAGTTCTCGAATTTGCTACTATTTTATCTTTTCGTTGCAAAATAGAGTAAGGGGAAATAACTACCAAAAACAATAATTGTATCATAGCGACTCGCTGACGCTTTGTAATCTTCTTCTGCTTCTTCTTTGTTTATCGGCTGTAAGCTCCAGTGGAAAGTCCAGGCTGTTTGTCCATTTGGACTTTCGCCTTGTGTTGATCCGTTGTTCAAACTTCAAACTGATACTGCTCGAGAATTATGAAGGAAGTTACAGGACAAGAACAAGTCTACCATCAAAGGCTGACCTACGTAAAATTAACACCAGTGAAATTAGATGCTTGAGGAAAGCCACCCACTTGAAAATCCCACAGAAAGTTAGAAACGCTATCAGACAGGCTGTAGGAACAACACCATGCAGCAAATTCACTGAGAAGCAGAAGATCAAATGGTTTGGTCATTTAGTAAGAAAACAGCCAGAACAACTACCAGCGCAGGCGCGCTACACATGAAAAGATCTGTAGTGAAACCAAGAGGCCGCTGTAGGAGAACATGGAGGTTCTTAATTTATAACGTACCCCAAACACGAAATCCCCGTGGGAAATCCACAGCTGACCTGACAGTCCATTATTTCAACGGGTGGAAGTGTGCTGTTGTGTGGTGCTTTTTTTGAGTGTTCATCTAGTGTCTTCTAATGCTAACCATAACCCTAACCCTAACCCTAAACTTGGCTGTAGATAAATCGCGAGAAACTACAACCTGAACACCCTAGAATTTAATGGGAATGTCTCCCGTGACGTGGTCGTGACATGGATTGATGACATTAAAGAGCTTCTACATCGACACGGAATGAAGAAGAAGCAGAAGCAGAAGAAGAAGAAGCAGAAGCAGAAGAAGAAGAAGAAGGAGAAGAAGAAGAAGAAGAAGAAGTGCCTTGTCTGCCTGTACATTGGAGCTTCCCTCCTATACCAGCTGTCAGTCAAGACTAAACTATTTCATATCTTAACATTATCAAATTGAGAAATCGGTGTGGTGTTGTAACGACAAAGCATAAAGTTGGGCTCTCTGCGGAAGACCCAGGTTCGAATCCTCTATAAGGTTATGGGGTTTTCCCTGTCGGGGGCAAACATATGTGTGTATTTAATACTAAAAAAGTAATTTGAGTATCCGTTACAGGACGTTGCAGAACCAGCCCCACCATTTTCCGGGTGTTGTTGATTTTCTAGGCAAATTTACGTCCAGTAGTTTGGTATTGCTATCTGGACAATTAAAATTTAGTACTAAACAGTGTTTAAATTATTTTATACAACCCCATCAATGTATAATATGCCAATAACAATAGAATTTATTTTTTTAATTTTATTTGTGGGAGTGGAATAATCCTTCTTCCTTTCTTTCCTATTAGAAAATTCGTATAAGTCCAAGAATCTAGAACAGATAAAGCGTCGTATACCGAGGCGCCACTGCAAATATAAAAGTTTCTCTTTTAGTTTGCAGCTAAAACAGCTTGACCCAGCGATATTGCCAATTAATGAATCACACTGTTGTGGAAGAAATGTCTGTGACAGACTTCACAGCGACCTGTCACTCACTGAACCACAGGCAGACTTAGTCATTCGTCTCATAACTGCGATCGTCACAGAAATCGCTGGCCCGAGTGTTATCAGATGATAAAAATGACAATTTTATTACAATGACGTGGACGCCAGCTCTCGGGGAAATTCTTTCATTCAATGGGAAACGTCATGGAAAGCTGGTGCTCTTCCGGAGATTTCGTATGCTAATTTAATTTCTTGCTTTCTTGTATGGAGGGTTGTTTTATTAAGTATTGTCAGGACGTTATAAGAGGGTTCCAGGAATTTATACACAATGTCGCTTGGTTATTGCGTTCTAAATTGTTTAAGGTGATTAGAAGCGGGTTATTGCATAATTCTTCTTTCTTCTTCTTTCTTCTTCTTTTTCTTCTTCTTTTTCTTCTTCTTCTTCTTCTTCTTCTGCTACTGCTTCTTCTTCTTCTGCTTTTTTTTAATCACTACTACTGCTTCTGCCACTACTATTACTACTGCTGCTGCTACTATTACTGTTGCTGCAACTATTTTTTTTTCTTCTTCTTCTTTTTCTCATCTTTCTATTTTACTGCCTCGGATGTTGAGGCAGATGCTTGGTCCGGGTTGTCACTCTTCTGGTGGCGTCGACCATAGTCACTGATTATTGTGGAAAGTCTCCAGTGTTAGCTTTCTAGTTTGCCCGCGTCTCCATCGTTATTTGCTATATCAGAAGTTAATCTTACAAAGTGGACCAAACAAACATTTTTTTTTTTACTTTGTAGGTAATTTAAAATTGAATAATTGTTGTCGTATTGGTGCAGAAGTATATGCTGTTGTTCGTGTTGTTCTATTTTGTTTTTTGCTTTCTCAATATGAAAAAACACAAGTACATTATTAATATCCTACCCCAAACAGGGGAAATCCACAGGTCACGGGACAGTCTAATATTTCAGGGCGTGTTAGATAGGCTGCATGCAGTCGTAGGACCTTTGCTGCACTCTCCCGTGGGACCTAGGTGGGCTGGGATCAGTGCCAGTTCTAGATGTTTTGGGGTCGTTTAAAAGCACTAGAAAGCCGGAAAACCCAGTCTTACCACCCTCTAAAATGTTGGACTGTCCTGTGACGTCATCTGGGGTTGGATATTTACAAACAACGAAAAAACATGTCCTGGTGACGAATCTTGATATTAACAGTACTCCATATATGTCCTACAGTACGGCTTGAAGTGTTACTGACAGCACATTCAGCCTGTTAAACCTCAGACATTGTACTTAGTCTTCTCTATCCCTGCTCCCTTCTCAGTCGTAACGTCTGGAGACTTATGCTCTGTCAACCCATCATTCGCCGACAAACTGGTTCGTCTTCTGCTCCACTGCCCAAACGTCAGTCAACGGACTCTGGTATGCCAGTCACGTGGGAGTGGCGGTTGCTCAGGGCTCTTAAGTGCACATTAACTTTATTACAAGGAGGGTGATTTCGCCGTTCATCACTTAAAACTATTTCCGTCCCAATAAGTTATTACTTTAGCTCAGGATTATTCAACTGGCGGCCAGCGGGTCGAATCCGGCACGCAGAGGTCTATCAAATGGTCGGCGGATTATTGTCAATTGTATTGTATTAATGATCTTTCTATGGTGGCCTATGACGAAGTGGCTGTGTCGTCTCAAACCATGGTGACCGAATCATTTGCTAGAGGTTCGGGTTCAATCCCCGGCTGGGATTTTTTCACGTAGACTTGGACTTCTAGTTATTCCCCCTAGTCTCTGGGTAGTGAGAACGGACGCCAGTGTGCATTGTTGCGCATCTAAAAAATCCCTTGGCAGTTAGAAAAAAAAACAATTTAGCCCAGGCAAAATGTGGACTTAAAAATCGACATTAAGTATTTCAGGATCCTCGCCGGTGCTACAGAGCCTGTACACTGTGTTGAGCTTCTTCTGACTCAGACTTGAGTAAGAAGAACAACGGAGCACTAATGAGTTAATATCCGTGTGCCATGATGTCGATCCGTTGTTCAAACCTCGAGCTAGCTGCTCATCACGATTCACAATTGCAAGATTGTGGCCCATGGGTAACCCTAGTT
Source organism: Candidula unifasciata (assembly GCA_905116865.2). Lineage (NCBI taxonomy): Eukaryota > Metazoa > Mollusca > Gastropoda > Stylommatophora > Geomitridae > Candidula > Candidula unifasciata. The sequence continues at coordinate 15,218 of CAJHNH020005475.1, forward strand.
TTAATTACCCTGGTTTAGCTCCTTCTCTTCCAAAGAGCTGAGCTTCCGAGCAATACATACTTACTTCAGAGCTAAACAGAGATACTATAAACCATCACCATCATCATCATTAATCTGCAGGTCTTTTACAGAACGTCGCTCCTATCAAGATACGTCTGAAAGTCTCTGTTTATCAAGCCAATTATTCAGCCCTATGTGCTTTCGGAGATAATGCATACTCAATGTGTTGTAACCACCTTCGCGAAGGTCTTCGTGTGCCTCGTTTTCCGGAAATGGGATCGTCCATCACAGTTCTTACCAGGTGAACCATGAAGTTTAACTTGCCCAAAAATAGCTGCAGCTATGGGGGTCAGATACAATCTCAAACACTAAACTACTTCAAGCCACAAACCAAGAAACTTTAGACAGTATGATTACCAAGAGAAGATGGAAATGGCTTGGCCACTTTATGAGAATGACTTCTGATATACCTGCCAAAACAGCTCTCACATGGACACCAGAGGGAAAGAGAAAACAGGGGCGCCCAAAAACAACATGGAGACGAACGATGGAAAGTGACCTGGGTGCGGCATCTTTGACATGGAAAACTGCACTGAAGATTGCACAGGACAGGAAAGCATGGAAAGTCCTCTCTGAAGCCTCATGTGCCACTAGGCATAACGAGAACTGATGATGATGATGGAGGTCAGAGGAAGTGACGTTCAACCAAACCAGGGCCGCACAGTGAGTGGTTAACACTCGGTGACACACATTTTTAAGGCACCACCAAATAACGGTTACCTGTAATCCAGTGTAGGTGGATTTTGTGCGCCCCCCCCCCCATTTTCCGAACTTCATTTTATTAAGGTCGGGCACCCTAATATGACTGTTAAGCGGTTAAACAAGGTTTCCTGATTTGTACCTGTTTGATTCTCATCCTTAGCGGGTGAATCCTACAGACCAAAATCCTGGTGAGGAAACGAAACCTACCAATCATGACCGAGTGGTGTAGATTTCAAGGCATTTGTGTGTTCTATAATAGATATCTCTGCTTCGCTCCTTTTCTTCTTGTTACGTGGTTACAAGCATAAAACTCTAAACATATTTCAAATGCCTTGCTGTAATCAATAAAACAAGCGTGAAGATCTACGTTGTATTCTCTGCATTTTTCAAAAATTATTCTCATATTAAAGATGTGATCCCTAGTTTCTCTACCCTGTCTGAAACCAGCTTGTGCTTCATCTAGCTCATATTGTAATTTCCTTCCAATCTTTTTCATGATAATTCGTAAGAGGATTTTGCTAGCATAACGTATTAATGCGATGGTACAGTAGTTGGAGCATAGTTTTATATTTCCTTTCTTTGGGAGAGGGATATAGACTGTTCTTTTCCACGCTTTAAGCCAAATGACACTGTTCCAGATCTTCGAGCACAGTGCATGGTAGATTCGGACGCTGGCCTCTCCTCCTGCTTGAATTAGTTCTTTTGGTATTTCGTCGCAACCTGGTGACTTTCCTTTCTTCAGGCTGTGTATTGCTGATCGTACCTAATCCAGTAAAGGCTCTGGTTCTTTTTCATAACTTTCACAAGTCGATTTTTGAATTACTTGTCACATCCTCATACATTTCTCTACAGTATTCTTTCCATGTTTCTAATATGACTTTGGTTTCCGTTAATGTGTTACCGTTTTTATCACTTATTACATGTAAAGAAGGCCTGAATTCGCCTTTCAATATTTTAATTTCTTTAAACATGTCTGTAGTTGTTCAATTCCATTACAGGTATTTATAATAAACTGTTTTTTTTTTATCTCCTCGGATAGCTCTTCTGATTTCTTTCGTGTAGTTGCTATATGCATGGCTATTTTTTTTTTTTTTTTTCTGTCGCTACTTGCTTTAAATTTCTTCTCTCTTCTATCAGCATTGAAAGTTTTTTCTGTAATGAAAATCTGTTTCTTAGATAGTTTTTTAGGAATCATGTTCTGAGCTGTTGTGATGAGGATGTTTCTTGTTTCATCAGCCAACTCATCAGGTGTCATATCCTCCTGCACTGCCATTAGCGCCTGCAATTTGTTTCCAACCTCAATGCTTTAATCATTTGGCAAATTACTCAAATCAAAACGTAATAACTTAGCCCCTTTCAACACTTTTGTCAGTTTTATTTTAAACTCTGCAACAAGAAGTTTGTGATCAGTGTCACAGTGAGCTCCAGGGAGTGTCTTTGCAGATGTTATACATGTCCTCCATTTTTGTTGTATTGAAATATAATCAATTTGGTTCCTGCTATTTCCATCTCGTGAAGCCCAGGTGTAGAGCCTTCTTGGGTATTGTTTAAATAGTGTGTTGGTACACGTCCGGATGTATAAATAGAGAAGGCCGTGGTTAGTAATAGACATATTCTTTTCTATACAGAATTCGATCAGTCCCCCCCCCCCACCCCCTCTCGTTTCTGTCTCCTATGCCGAATCGGCCTCTGACTATTTCCTCTTCTTCTATTCTACCTCCGTCAATTTTTGCATTAAAATTCCCCAATGATGATTATATCTCTTTTTTCTACCATTTCGAATGTTTCTTCTAAACTGTCATAAAAGTTTTGAATTTCATCTTCCTCTGATGCAGATGTTGGGGCATAGACTTGAATAATTGTGATGTTTCTTTTCCTTGACTTGAGTCTGATAGAATTCGGTCGCTGATCGGATTATATCCAAGAAGTGATTTTAAAAAAACTGTTCTTGTCATCAGAAAACCCACCCCGCTCAAACCACTCTTTTCCTTTCCTGAATAAACAAATGTATCTCCTGTGGCCCGCCCATCTATGTTCAGAAATTCCTAGTATGTCTATTTTATTTCTTTCTATTTTTCTGCCAACGATGCTAAGTTTCCCTGATACATGCTCCTAACATTCCATGTTCCTAACTTTAAAGTTTTCTTCAGAGCGGTGACAGAGTTTTCTGCTGTAGTACCGTCGGGCTTAAGGCCGTCATCACCACTACCCTTACTTGCTCTGCCATCGTTCTCTTCCCCAGTTCGCGTTTGTGATCTGCCTGGCCTGGTGGCCTCACCATCAGATCTTTGAGTTTCATTTTTGGCTTCCATGATGAGTTTCTTGAGATATTAATGTTGTAGTTTCCAGTTGTTTTTCACATCCACGTAACTTTAGACTACGTCCTCAGCCTTCAGCAATCTTTTCGATTGCTAGGACAAGTGAGTGCCCTGCTCTGTGATGCTCCTGCTAACACCAGAGGGCACTCAAGAGGTGTCCACTTATCCCGGCGGATACTCGGTCCCCATAGCTGCGTTGGCCACACAGCAGTGTGTTTACCGTCCTCTACCGCGTGGAGGTGCAGTTGGGGTTTTCCCTTCACTGTCTTGAGACCAGAATGGCATTTCCCAAAACCCTCCAGTACTTTCAGAGGACCAGGACACACTAGATAACTTTAAAATGTAAACTGTATTTACCCTGCCCGGAATCGAGCCTACCACTTCAAGTGGCATATGCTACTCGCTATGGAATTATAAAACGATGGAGATAGGCTAATTATCTGTTTGATATACTGGTTAAATTTAGGCGCCATAAATGGCGTTTCAAATAATCTCAACCGACGTTTTGCACTCGTGAACACCGGTTGGTTTTATCCCATAATATATGGCTCGGTCTCATTCTAGCATCTGACAAAATTGACCACATTTTTATCAATCATACAAAACTAATGCGTTGTAAAATTACTTTATGCACAAGCTATCTGGTTGATTAAATGTTTTCTTAAAATTAAGCTTCTTAAAAATGAAAATGTTACAATTAAAAGTAATATGAAATAAACTAACAGCATCATTATTTTTACTAATTTAAACAGACAAGTATCCAAATGGCAGAGTTTGCAAATAAAATTAGACTGTCAGTTATTCCCCTTCACAAATACTTTCCCCTTATGTTTATTATGTCCCTTACTATATTTATTTACAAACTACACCCTAGATTTTTTTTTTTTTTTTTGATTGATTCAATTACCAACAGTTTTTACATAACGTGGTGTTTTTGTGCCTGTGGCTTTTTATCTCACAATTCGTGTCCAAGCGTCTCATCAGTCGCGCAGTTCACCCTATTTTTTCAACTCTATTCATCTTATTCTTTAAGCATTTCTTCTTCTGCCTTCCTATCCCCCAATGGAGCATAGGCCCTCAACCAACTCACGCCAAGTCGTTCTATCCTTCGCAATTACATGGACCTCTACCCATGTCCTCCCCATCTTTAAGCATTTATCAACTGTAAATCCTGGCGGACAGTTCTGCTTGATAGTCAGCTGTGACCTTGATACCGAACTTCAGTGCTGCATGTACGTACGTTTTATACATCTGACTTATCTGAATTTCAAATGCCAGTTTCGGAGACAGGATACTGTTTACTAACCCATCTGCCTTGATGTTTACATCTTTTGGGGAGGATGTTTGCATTTCTTTGCACTTTAGCCTTTCAGCTACAGCACATATTTTCTTCCCTAATGACTGCGAGATAGTTCCCAACTCATCCTATATTTCCCCAGGGCAGATGCATGCTCTCAAAATATTGCTTTAATTTTCTTGCTGGTATTCAACCACAGACTTTTACTACTGTAGCCATCACTTTACATTTTCTTCTGTTGGACGGTCTCCGTTGCTGTTTATTATGGAACCTAAATATTCAAAGTTTGAGACAATTTCAATTTGTTCATCATTAAGTCTTATAATTATATTCTTTTGTAGCAGACTGATTAGAATTCTGTCCTCGTGCGGGAGGAATTTTTCGTGATGTTGAAGCCCCCCACCATGGTTGTTGCCAGGGGCCCTATATAACCTAAAGCTGAACGGGGTTTCTGGAACTTCTCCAAGGTTGATCCTCATCTGAATGGTGGCCCTTTGTGTCACCCGGTGTTTGTCGCTCAGTGTGATGTCATAGTGGGGTAAAAATCCAGCCAGTAGACCACATTGCGTTGGCCAAAACAGAATTGTATATGCTGGGTGAGTTTGTTAAGCTAAGACGTAATTATAATCGTTTCCTCCTTTTTAGGATGAAATTTTTTGTTACTTGAAGCCCTACTCTGGCTTTTGTCAGGGGCTGCAATATAGGCAGGTCATAAATATGGCCAATTGCCTGAACGCGGTTTCTGGGACCTCTCCACGGCGATCCTCACCCATATGGTGGCACTTTGTGTCATCGGGTGTGTATCGCTTGTGTGATGTCCAGGTGGGGTAGCAGGTCAGTCAGTCAGTCTGTTAAGCTAAGAACTGACATCACAGCACTCGTAAAATTTCCGTAAGTGCGCTGTCCTCATCTTCGGCAGCCAGCGAAGAGTTCTGATTCTGATAGTGCCTGTACCAGTTGGATGATATGTCCAGCTTGCCTTTCTACTAAGCGTAGAGTGTAAACCGCATCCCCTGGTCATTGTTAGCTGTAGCATTCTCTCCGTGACCATAATGATCTATGCTATGTTATCACCACCGCCTTCTCCAGAAAAAGAGTCAGCACATTGGGCATTCCCATGCCTGCTTAGTCCTCCGATGCCGCCACTCCAGTGTACATCTACTGATTGTTCCCTGGTTATAATATCTCGAAGTTATTTAACACTGGCTAAACCAATATTTTCTTGATCAATCAACAGTCGGCTGGGTTAAGTGGTCAAATCACGCCAGCGCTTTTTTCTTCCCACACTACACCATTTTTTACCCCGTTTGAGCTGGGTCGACCCGGCAGCCAAATCCTTTTTGAAAAAGCCGGCCTATACGACCCGAAACCACAGCTGTTTATTAACCCAACATAATGATTTTTATTAT
>CAJHNH020005476.1:0-20996 GCA_905116865.2 Candidula unifasciata
TCTACTTTTTTTTCTCCCCTTTTTTCTTTCTCTCTTTTTCTCTGTCCCCTCTTTTCCCTCTCTTTCTCTCTCTTTCTCTCTCTTTCTCTCGTCTTTTTCTCTTCTTTTCTCTCCCCCTCCTCTCCCCCTCCCTCTCTCTCTCTCACTCTATCTTTTACTCACTTTCTAGTCCATGGGTGGGGGTTTTTTTCGAAAAAAAGATTTCCTAGAAAATACGTCTCGGAAAGTACCTTTTTTAAACGTTCGTCGTTTCAGTTTCCCGGGAAACTGGGAGGCGGACTCAAAAAAGCTGTTGAAACAAAAAAAGGACTACCTTTTTTAAACACAAAAACATGTGAGCTCTAGGCCTTACATCAACTTTACGGTAGTTGAATCTGTCAGTAAGCTGGTTACACTCACATGTGTTGCATCTAGAGCATTCTTCGCGGCCGGGACTTTTCTAGAATTTTAAATCAAGAGGCCCAAAAAAAGGCTGTTTTTGGTATCTTTCTTTTATTTATTTTTGTGTAGTATCAAGCAAGGTTTACAGACAGGTTTGCTAGGGTAGAATAACAGCTAGTCGAACTCGTAAATCTGCTTGAAACATAATCCAAGTATGAATATTTTAAATCTAAAGTCTAAAGTAATGAATAATAATCCAGCTGACATAACTACAACAATGTTAGTTAAAGGTCACAAATTACAACACGCCAGTCAATTCAAATTTTTAGGATCCATTTTAAGTGACCTAGGATCTAGACCAGAAATCTTGATTAGTTTCGCTCAGACAAGTTCAGGTTTTGCGTAACAGCAGGCAGATCCAAAAACATTATTTGCAAATCTAAGATTCGATTGCCCCGGGCTCTATCTGTTAGTACATTTACATACATGGACCATAACAACTGAAGTGGAAAAGAAGATAAAAGCATTGGAAATCAGATCTTTCAGAACAATTCTTAGCATAACATACAGAGACCACATAACATATGAGGAGGTTCGTCATAAAAGTTCCCATCACACAGGCACAACAGGCTTCTGGGCAGCTGAAAAAGGATCAAATTTTGAATTTTTGTTGGACAACTGGAATTAGAATTGGGCGACTGAAAACCTCTTAACTACAATAGAAAGGCAAAAAATGCAATCGTATGGACATGTAGTAAGATCTGACAACCTCTCAAAATCAATACTACTATGCGCAGCAGGGGAGAAGAAGAGTAGAGGCATGCCAAGAAAGACCTGAATACAAAACTGGATTGACTGGACAGGCCTTTATCATGCAAACATGAAGTCCATCGTGCCGGACCGTCAAAGGTAGAGAGGCAGTTGATCAAACAGTCAACAAAAAGTTGTGGTTCAACTATACGCGCTGTCACGGGACGATGATGTGGATGATGATAGTCGTCTATTTTTTGTCCTAAGGATAATAATAATAATAATAATATTAATAATAATAAAGTTTTGCATTAGAAATAAATACAATAATATATATGGAACATAGGAGCCGAAATACTTGGACTCACAAACGTTGTAGCAGGAGGGGGGAAGTATGGTGCTTAACCTACTATCTCATTATTAATGCTGCACAATTAAACACACCTTAAGCATTATGAGCTCCAAAACGGCGACCTAAAATGTTTTGGCGAAGATTAATAGCGCAAAAACAGTTTTAAAAAAAATTATGTAATAGTATATAAAAGTGTAAATTGTTTTAGTATCATAATTATTGCAACAAATATAAAACAGCCCATCTCCCGACCCTATGCATATTTAGGGGGCCGGACAATGGTATTGAGCCTGCTGACCAATGTTTTCTCTGTGGCACCGCTCCTGCCCCCTTTCAACAAGTGGTGGGAATTATCAGTTCCGATTTTGTACACTCCGCTAGATTCTAGGTTTACAAACAAAGGGCTGTACATATCAGAGATAGCTGGCTAGAAATAACGAAATCACTGCATCAACCACACTTTGCCACACCCTTCTTCTTTAGTGAACTTCTTCTTTCTTCTTTCTTCCCACCTCTACTCCTGGATGGCCTTGCGGCGTCGGAACGGGCAGGAAGAGATTGCTGGAACGGACCCTTCTGTATAAAGTACTTTTCCGTGTCTCTGATATTTCTGCGGTCCATTTTCTGCGTGGTCGACCTCTGGGTCTGTTACTGTTGTATCTGTAAAACATAACGTTGCTCTCTGTCTAATGCCAATCTCGTTACATGGCCAAACCATTTGATTTGTCGTCTACCTATAGAGTTCAGTATTGGTTCTGTGCGGACTCTCCTCCTGATATCGTTCCTAAGTCGATCTTTCCTCGTTACACTTGGCATAGTACGAAAACATTTCATTTCTGTCGTGACATTTTCCTTCTGTTTTCTGAAGACAGTGTCCATGTTTGACATTGACAGCATAGTGTTGGTAAAAATATTGTGTTGAAGAGAGTTCTTTTAATGTTCATACTCCCATACTTGCATTTCAAAATTAGTGTCATTTGGCCTAACACTTGATTGGCTTTATTGCATCTTTGCTGGATCTCTTCAGTAATTCTTCAGTCTTCTGAAAAAAAAATTGCTATCCAAATATGTAAAATCCTTCACTTGCTTTAACTGGTGTTCATCAGTTTTGATATCGGAGGTTCTTCCTTTCCTGGAGAATAGCATCACTTTTGTTTTGTTCACGTTGATCTTCTTGTCATAGTTGTTGCATTCTGAGTGGAGTCTTTTAATGTTTTCTTGTAATTGTACTGCTGTTAGTGCTATAAGTGCCAGGTCATCGGCGAAAAGCAATTCATTTAGTAATTCTCCGATGTTGTCCCCCTTGCTGATGTTAGCTGATCTGCAAATTTGATCTCTGGTTGACGGACGTGACGAACAGTAGTGGTGATAAAACGCACCCCTGTCTCACTACTGTCTGCATATTGTTATTGACATAGAATTTGTTGAAAGCTGGTGTAGTTGACCTACTGTGTTTACATTTCTCCTCAGGAACGACCGGGGACGATGGCTCAAGTGAGACTGAATCTTCTACTGGTGGGGAAGACTGGGCACGGAAAAAGCCTAACCGGCAACAACATTCTTGGTAGACGTACCTTTAAAGTTTCGTCTAGTGTTCAATCAGTGACAACAGAAATCCAGCAAGATTTTGCCACTTTTGGAAACTACGTAGTCAAGGTAGTCGACGGGCCAGGACTGAAAGACACGGCCGTAAAAAGTGCACAAGATCAAGAAACGGCAGCAGCAAATATGACCCAAGCATTGTCCATGTGTGATGGCTACGTTGATGCTTTTTTGTTTGTTTATAAGTATGGCACCAGGTTTACAGAGGAGGAGAGGGGCGCACTGGAGGGTCTGAAGCTGATTTTTGGGGAGGAATATTTCAGCCATCTGATCGTTGTAGTAACTATGGGAGATGTGTTCAGAGGGGACATGGAGGAGGAGGGAAAAGGTAATATAGCCATTGATACATGGTGCAAAAAACAGGCTGGCCCTTTCAGGAAGTTGTTTGATAACTGCGGGGGCAGAGTTATTCTGATTAATAACAAAGAAAAGGTCGAAAGTGCCATGAATAAACAAAGAGAAGCAATTATTGAACTTGCAAGCCACTTGCAAACAGTTAATGGCAGGTACACGAGCGAGGCGTTTAAAGCAGCAAGGGAATTGCGTGAGCTATACATTATTCAACAAAAGTTTCCAATACTGCATGCACAAATTCAAGAAAAGTGTGGTCTTTTGATGGCTGATTTAGAAAAATACATGAAGACACCAAGTGAAGAGGACAAACATAAAATTCAAGAAAGTATAAATGCTGCAAAGAAGGAAATAAGAGATCAGGCCAAAGGAACTAAATTGTTGGATCATTTACTTGTACATGTAGAGCAGCTTGAGAAGAATCTCAATAATATTGATAAACTCAGACAAATTACGCAGGAACTGGACGATGCCAGAAAGTCGAACAGTACCTGGGATATGTTTGGATCATTCTGTAAATATTTGGCTGCTAGTGTATCTGTTGCTTTTAGTAGTGTGAAGTTAGTGAAAATGGTGACGATGTTTAAGGGGACATTGGGACTAGCCATAGCCGGGGGTACATTCGTTCTCAGTGCCGCGGCAACTGCCATTGATGGTCTACAGTCAACCAATCAAGAAGAGAAACTCAAAGAGGAACAAGAAGCAATCAAAAGCAAGTTGACAGAATCCGGTCTTGGGGCTGATGAAACCAAATAGTTTATACCACTCATTAGCTAACACTAGAAAATTCAAAATTTTTTTTTACATTAGCGAGTGGGGTTGATCATGAAAAATGAATAAACACAAAATACAGCTAGAAGCTCGACTTAACTAAACAAACATAAATTAACGTTTACACCCAGTTCTCTGTCACAGACAAAACAATACTTATATACAACACTCAATAACACAGGTCTAGCTCATGAATCACCGAATCACTAAATATAATCTACATGTTTCATCGAAAAAGAAAACTGAAGACGTATGAGAATAATTCCTGGTTTTGTTAATTTTATTTGCACAACTATTTTTGTAATTACCCAGAGTGAAATCATCCAGCACATTTGCGACTGTTGGCCGCCTTTAACTACAGTGAAAAGATGGAAATTACAATAGTACGTACATGTAACGAGATCTAACGACATCCCCAAAACAATGCTACAGGGCCCAGTAGAGGGGAAGAGGAGAAAAGGTAGACCAAAAAAGATCTGGATACAGAACCTGACTGACTGGACAGGCTTCGAGCATGCAAACATGGAGTCCATCGCATTTAACTGTCATAGGTAGAAAGTGCTGATCAGACACGCAGTGTTACGGGATGGTGATGATGATGATTTTATAAACGTATGATCAATAATTGTTGATGACATGGATGTAGTCAGATTTCTTGATTACCGTATGTACAATGATTGTTGTTGACATGGATGTAGTCAGATTTCTTGATTACCCAAACCCAAATTTGAATAATAATGATTTAATATATAAGTGAATGCACAGTAACTTTGAAAATCTTCAAAGTATGAATTCTTTGATGAGGTTTTCAAAAGTCTTACCAAAAAAGAAAATGTCCATTGTAATGTAAAAAAAGCGTTAAAGTGTTATGTAAGACCTGTTCTGTTATGTGCATGTGAAACAGTAACAAAACGTAGACTAGCTGAAAACATATACAGAGGTGTGGTTTTTGAAAAGAATGTAAAGAACATCATGAAAGGATAGAACAAGAAACAAAGCAGACCTCATCAAGAAAGATAGAAGTCGTAAAATTATTAGAACAATTTTATGAAGACGAAGTTTTTTAAAATTTTTTTAATTTTTAAAATAGTTATGAGAAGCAATGGACTCCAGAAATTGCTAACAACTGGTACGATTTATAAAAAGACATCAAGAGGACAACAGAGAGATAAATACCTGGATGTGTTAGCCACATGGATGGGGCGAACCCTAAAAACGTTGACCTGATCCGTGGTCCTGGTGAGATGGGGAAACATGACGGTCTACGCTTACCAGCATGGTGCATGGTAATAATGATGACAGAGGAAAGTTTTGTCTTTTCGTCCACTCTTGGACTCTAGTCCTGTCCCAGCGCATGCGTGTTACGTGTACAGCCGTATTACAGATCTTAGCCATTTGTATGCAGACTGTTGTTTGCATGCCTCTCAAGCAGATTCACTCCGGTTGCAAAGGACGCTCCCAATTAGTCGACTCCTACGACATGCTTGTTTAGGAGGCCATGGTTCTCTTCTTGTTTTCATCACAGTGAGGCACAGAACCTTTTAGGGAAGTGAGGTTTGCCCATGCGTTTTTAGATGTTATTTTTATGTCACTATAAATGAAGTTAGGCTTCTCTTTTTTTAATAAGCTTCTATTAAATTCGCTTTGATATGTTTGATTGCATGTTTCTCTCGGTGGGACGTTGCACACTATTGTTTCCTGATAAGCTGTCCAGCTTCGTGTTTGCACACACAAGCTTTGTGGACTTATAAAAGGATAGGGGCAGCTAACTAACAATACAACATACTCAGCTCGACTTGTCAAAAGAATCAGCCGTTATATGTACACACCTGATTCAATTTCACATGTACACACTTGATTCAATTTCATATGTACACATTCTATATAATCATGTGCATATTACTTTCAATGCTTTTTTAGTAGTGGAATAAAATTGTGGATGAATTTTGTAAAAGAATTTTAAAATCTTGTTTGTCAGTTACCTTTTACTATTAGATTATTTTAGCTTTTTTTAGTGCTTTCATTGTACAATGCGTTTGCGAATACAATCTATTTTTATCAAATGTTATTTTTAGGCTAGCTTCGTTTACTTAAAAAGAATTGTTTAATAACCGTTTGCAGCATTTTTTATCTTCTTGTTCGTCTTCGTGCTCACCAGCTGTTTACTCTGGCGGAAAGTTCTGGTTGTTCGTCCACTTCTAAACTGCTCTCTTGTTTCAGAACCTGAGTGTTGCGTGTGCATCAGTTTTACAGATCTGATTCAATTTAATGCAGAGTGTTGGTTCCTTGCCTCTCAGGCAGACGCACTGCGACTTCAAAGGACGCTCCCCAATTAGTCGATTCTTACGACATGCTTGTGGATAGGCAGTGGGTCGGTTCTTGTTTCCCCCCCCCCCCCACAATGGGGCCCGGAACCCACACGGAAAGGCAGTTTTGTTTGTTTGTTTCGTGTGTTGATTTATTAGCCTTACTTATCTTACCGATCACTGTATGTCAATGTACATTTATTATAAATAATTATTTTCCTCATGTTTTCTTTCAAGTTTCCATTTATCATGTCCACGTATTTCGTTAATATTTTCTGTCAAGTGTCCACGGATTATAGCCATACTGTATATCCCACTAACATTTGTGGCTACTTAATTACACAAACGATCAAACGATTATAAATCAAGAATTAGTCTCTGGAGATGGGAATTTATGTTACAACAGATGGATTTTATTTAAACAAAAACTATCAAATATCGTAAATTGTGGCGTACAAGTCGACCTGGTGTACATTCAATCTCATCATCATCATCATCACGTGCCCTGCCAACCGGCGTAGGCGCTCATGCGTCTCCACAGATCACGTTCCCTTGTTGCCTGGAACAGCTCTCTTGATGATATTCTTTCATGCCATCGTTACAGTCCATCCAGCATCATCTCTCTTGGTCTGCCTCTACCCTATTTTCCGCTGAACTTTCCAGTTGTCACGATGTTCTCCAGTGTCTCTCTTCTCATTATGTGGCCAAAGAGGACATTCAACCTCAAGATATTTTATTTACCTGTCTGAGTTACACATTTACTTACCTAAATCATTTTGTACCTACCATATGAATCCAGTCCAAGTTTTTTGGAAGGATCTTTTTGCTTGAAAATTTGAAATTCATGTATGTTCTGAAAATATTTATTAGGAATAATTTGGGGGCGGGGGAGGAGGGGGAAGAGAGATAGTTGTTAACAGAAAAACAGGTCGTGAAATATTTTGTTTACATACACACACACAAAAAAAACAACACTTATAAGCCAATACTGGAGGGAAAATTCGGTGGCCGAAGAGAGAGAGAGAGGTATTCAACGATACAAGTGAGAACATAACACCAGAAGTTAAACGAAAAGGAATCTCACAGAGTCTAAAACAATGACGAAAGACAAAATGTGTTGCGTAGGCAGCTGGTCACCGGGACTCAAGGACCTTAAGACGCTCCCCTCAACTTTTCAAAAGCTAGCTTCTCGGTAAATCATCTTTAAAAATACACTTGAACTAAAATTCTCTAGTTTTTATTTTTATTTTTTTACTTAGTTGGTGAACATTAAACTTTTAATTTGGTGTTTGAGTTTCTTTCTCCAAAGGGACTGTAGAGGTAAAATGTGCAGCACATATAAACATAAAAAAATCTAGCATTTTCGCAAATCCAGAACTCCAAAGACCTGGAGGTTGCCTGATTTTTTTATGTTAACTTGTGTTTATTTTTGTTATTTTTTGTTGTTGGTGCATCTTCCATATCATTTTAAAATAGTATTGGCCATTCAACATATTATTATTATTCTGTTGAACTAGAATTAAACGTCCTGAGGTCTGTCCCTCTCTTTGCTATTGGTAAAGCGGGGCAGAGGGCAAAAGAAGACTTTGCAATTTTCTCTGTATATAACGCTACACTGCTAGTGTGTAGGAGATCCATTGCAACTAATCTTGATTGTGGAGACGGCGTCTGACTGGCTTATTACAGTGTTTGCTAACAAGTGAGACTTTATTGAAAACAAAAAACGTTAAGTGCTGTTGTGTGTCTCGAAAAGGAACAGTTGCACTGCGACTTCAAAGGACGCTCCCCAATTAGTCGACTCTTACGACATGCCTGTGGATATGCAGTGGGTCGATTCTTGTTTCCCCCCCCCCCCCCCACAATGGGGCCCCGGAACCTACACGGGAAGGGAAGGCAGTTTTTTGTTTGTTTCTTGTGTTGATTTACTAGTTCTACTTATCTTACCGATCACTGTATGTCAATGTACATTTATTATAAATAATTATTTTCCTCATGTTTTCTTTCAAAATTCCATTTATCATGTCCACGTATCTCGTTAATATTTTCTTTCAAGTGTCTACGGATGATAGCCATACTGTATATCCCATCAACATTTGTGGCCACTTAATTACACGAAGATCAAGCGATTATAAATCTAGAATGAGTCTCTGGAGATGTGCACTTATGTGAAAACAGATGGGTGACTGGATGATGGGTAACGATATCTGTTGTCATTTCTTGTTGATTTAGAAGGTCTGTAAGGACACACATTAGTCTATTAGGGCGACCTTTTCCTTTAGGTTGTCGAGGAAGATTTAGGGTGCTGCTTTAAATTTTTCTGACCGCCTCGAACAAGGTAAACTGTACTTTTGCAGTTTGTGAATGTAATCTTTCCATTTTCATTGGTCATCTACGTCTATTCGCCTATTTCGACGTATGACTTGTAAGGTCTGGCATTGATAACACAGGGTTGGCAAACAAGATTGTGATATAGAGAGCTCTTTTGGTTTCTACTGATGCATGATTGTTTCATAGTATTGGTGCCATTTGCCCAGTGTGTTGGTTCGCTTTGTTACATCTGTTATCGATTTCTGATCATGTATACAGATGGTTCGGTGGTGAGAGGAAAGAGAAGTGACTGGGGTTCGTAGCGAAAGCCGATGGAAAATCATTAGTGCAAGACAGCCCAATATACGACACCGCAACATCTAGTTTGAGAATGCAAAGTGAGGCGGTAACTGCAGCTCTCCGGTGGATAGAGAACAAAATGCATACACATGTCGTAATTGTAACAGACTCTGAAAGCATGCTGAAAAAGGTGAAGACAGGGATGATTCGAACAGTGTGGCAAGCTTCACTGGGAAGGTCACAGATAGTGAGCATACTTTTGATCTTTTCTCCTGGTCAAGCCGGCGTGGTGGGTAATGAAGAGGCAGACAGATTGACTGGATCTGCCCCACTGGGTGGTGAATTGATACATGACTAAGCAGATGTGGTAAAGGCCCTTTGGGAACAAGCAATGGAATCAGTAGAGAAACAAGATTATTATGGCCTGAATAGAATGAGGCACCTGGGCTCACTACACTGAGAGGAAAGACAAGACGCACATATAACCAGACTGTAACCGGTACCTATCAGTGTTGGAACTCTGCGCTGGCTGCTGAAGATGAGGACGTAACAGGCATGGGAATGCCCCGAGTGCTGTGATGTTAATTTTTGACTCAACTCAACTTATCGATCTCATCTTCTGTTCTGCCAGCTGTTGATATAATGCTTCTTAAGTATTAGAAGTGTTTGATTTGCTTCAGAGCATGTTTTGTAAGCTGGATATTTATTGATTTGGCTACTTTGGTCATGACGTCTGTTTTGTTGGCATTACTTTTCATGTTATGCTCTTTGCCAGTTTGGTTTAAAAACTTATTTGGTCTTGCATTTTAGTTTCTGAAACATCAATTATTGTTTGGTCGCCCGCAAATATTAGTTCTCTTGTGAAACTCTTTGGTTTTAAATCTTCATCTCTTTGGTATATTGTAGTCCTTGTTTGGTTTCTTGACATAAGTTAACAGTGTGAGTTAGGAAGAGAAGGAGAGACATGACACAACTCTGTCGTACTCCGGGTTTTATGGTGAACGGTTCTGATTGTCCTCCGTTTTTTCACACAGTACAATCACCTTAAAAAAAAAAAAAAAAAGTAACGTTCCCTTTTCACGCCTTCCGGCGCATCGGGCATATGGACAGAGCGTCCCATATTTTTACAGACCATCAGCACTCTGTGGGTAATGTGGTCAGCATTACGCCGGCTGTCTTTACTTTCCCAGGACAGCCCATCCTGGTACCCATTTTAGGCTGGGTCGACATGCGATGTCCCATACCACGATAAAAATCCACGCAGCCTGCAGTGGGTTTCGATCGCGGCATGCTGGCTTACGAGTCGGACTCGCAACGCCTTAGCCACGGACGATCACCCTAGTTACACAATATTGTACACATGCTTATTAAATGCGTATTCATACAACAACTTTTCAAGATTCCTCATAGTTTGTTCCTATCTACTATGTTATATGTGTTTATTTTTATTTCAACGAATGCTAGAGTGTTTCGTTTAATTCAGTTGATGTCTCTATAAGTTGTCTGAGAGCAACGATGGCATCTGTGCATCCCATGTTTTTCATAAATCCTGGTTGCTCTTCACTTAGCTGTGGCTCGATTAGAGGTCGTGATATTTTCTCTAGAATTTTGCAGACTATTTTCATGGTATGACTAAAAAAGGAGATGCCTCTGTACCTTGTGCAGTATCTTTTTACCACCCTTGTTTTTCCATAGTGGGATAACTGTAGCATTTCCAAAGTCTGGTGGTGTCTGTTGTTTCACCCATTCATAGCTTAACAATGTGTGCAGCCATGCTATTCCTACCTCCTTTGATTTTCATTTGAAATTTCGCCTGGTCCTGGTGCTTTTTTTGTGTGTGGGAAACTCTGATAGCTTCCCTGATCTCTCCTGTCAGTATATCAGGTTCATGTTCCTCGGCAGTGTCTGCTGTAGTGTCTTGGGTGTCTGTGGCGTCAGATGGTATTTTGAGAGGTTTTTCGAAGTACTGCCTCCATGTTTTAACAATTTGTTTCTGTTGACTTACTGGTTCTCCTTTGTCACTGCTGATTATTTTATTTGGATCATAGTTATATAATCTGGTTCTTATTAATTTAATTTTTTGTTTGTAGAAATTTCTTGTTGCTTGCTTGTAATTTTTGGTGATCGTTTCTGTATATTTATCCTAATCGTTTTCTGTGCTTTACTTATTGTTCTATGTCTGATACAGTCGTCGCCACGTTTACTCTTCACCTATGTCTTATATATTGTTTTTATTCTTTGACAGCTCCTTTCACTTTGTCGTTTCACAATCTTGTTAATTTTTTGTTTTGAGTTCTACCTTTTTTTTTTTTTTTTTGGTTTCACGTGCATTTTTGCAACATTTAGAATACTGGATTTGAATATCTCCCATTTTGCAACTGTCTTACTCTGTAAGAGTAATTTTTTAAACTATTATTTTTTTGTTTTGTTTCTCATAGTTTTCTCGCACTTTATCGTCTTAAAGATTGTTTAGGTTGACTGATTCGCTGGTCATTTTATTGAGCGGTATATTCTCCTCTTTTTTTCTACTGCTTTTAACTGCTTTGTGTTTATCCTTAGACTGGGTATTGCTGTTGAGTCTAAAATATTTCTTTTTCTTGCATTCTTGCTAATATGAAATCATTCTGGTAGGCTACGTATAAAGGAAAATGTAACAGATAACTATTATCAGAAAAAAAAAAAACGTGCCATGACTAAAAACAAAAAACCTCCTATCCGCCATATTTGCTGGTAGCTCAGTAATGAAAACACAGCGGTTTACCAATACTGAAACCTCCATGATAAAAAATGGCTCCTTTCACGTCGGTGGCTCTCGGATATATGGTGCTAAACCCATAGTTTGTATAGAATAATCAGCACTCGATTGGGTTTACATCATGCCGGCCGCATTTGCTGCACGTGACATTTCCTGGTATCTATTTAAGGCTCGTCAGGTCTGGGATTCGGTGTCATTTATAAAAAGTATGGATTAATGTGGATTAGAATCCATGCCCTTGCATTCTGTCAGCTAAAGGTCTAGCCACTTGGCCACTTGATATAGTCAGCAGGGCTGCCGAAGTTGGTACTTTAGTACAAATTTGGTACTATCTTTAACATAACATAAAGAAAAGAACAATTTTCATGCCGGTAGTGCATCAGACATATGGTACTGTGTCTATTCAAAGACCAATCGGCACTACAATATGATGGTGTCAACATAACACTGACCGACATTTTTTCCTAGACATTTTCTAGTTCCCATTTTAGCCTGAGTCGATCTGGGTACAAGAGCAATTATTAAAGATTGTCTTGTGCGGATTCGAAACTAAGATTGTCGGCAGGGAAGTGTCTAGCCACTACACCACTACAGTGGGTCCCAAGTTGTAGCTCGCCGTTATGCTGACTAGAATCTATTTAGGCATGTACAACATTGTTGGGAAGCGAATGAACGTGTACGAAGCCTGGCCTCCATGTTATGAAACGACTGCTTGTAAGGCACCGTCTCCTGACAAAGTGTCCAGATGTGAATGATTAACGCTGCTTCATCCATGTGAGTAAAAGTTCCAAAATCGACCTTCTGGCGACTACTTGGGTTCGCTACCGGAGAGTGCTTAACTAACTAACACAGCTCACTTATTCACGTCGTCAGTTAACACAGATAACAGTCAGCAGCCAACCACATCAACAATACGGGAAGAGTCATCTCTATAATCGTGCATCAGTCTATTTACTGGGACGTAACAAAGTGTGACGATAAAGAAGAACTGGTGATTACAGAACTACTGTACGTCTAATGCTACCAGATACCCATTGGTATACTTCCAGGGCGGTATCACCTCAAAGGGCGACACCTAGCCTCGACCTGAGTCCACAATATCAACACATTCATCATACAGGCCCCCTCCTGGGGTCACCAGTAGCCTTTAATAAACACCTCGGTTATGTGCCCACACTTTGGGTCACTAATAATCTATACATAATAGCTTACTAGAGGCTGGGGTAAAACAAACGTTAGTCTCCCCATTTACACAATGTTACACACTAGCTCACTTGTGATTGGTAGACCTTTAGCCAAGCTCACTTCTTATTGATCGATCTTTAGCCACGTTACCTTACTACAAGGTTACGGGGATTTTCCGCAATGGCGTTGATATCGCGTGTTGTATATTTCAAAAACATCGACAAACTGAGTCTAACACAAAACCCCTTTAGAGAGTGATGAAACCTATGTCACAGGCATACTCTTTCTCAGAATAAAAACGTAAATGCAAGACAACCCAGAAAGCAAACAACAGAGCAGCACACCAATAGCCTGCAGAAAGGTAGACCAGCCCAAAAACTTATGAATGGAACGTAACCTACATTTTTTGGGGAGACAACCGTTTGTTTAACTGAGGCTGGCTATACCCACGGCACTAAGCCTCCTGACCCACAGACGCAGTCAGACTCCAATGCGATCAGGAACACATCATCGTAGTTGGATCATAAAGAGATGTTGGGCTTTCAGCGTCTCGTCTCCATTACCTAAATAAAAACCAAATTATAACGGTTAATTTAAGCTGTCCCCAGAATAAAATAATACACATGATTACAACAAAATGTACACACGCCCTAACTTTATATTGAGGGGCACTCACTGGCCACGGGCTAACTTTCAGCTCCACAGCTAATCACGCATGGGTCCTGCAAAATGCGTGCAAACCACTGTTAGCCGCGAAACTCCAAAAACACCCCCTTCTCAACCTCGTGCACAGCGATGAACCTCTGCGCTCGACTCCACCACCATCATCATCATCTATCGCCTGCACGACCGGCGCTGGCGTCACGCCTCTGGCGCCCTGTACAATTGAACAGCAAAGTGAGTTTAGCAAACAACAAACATGTGCAGCTGCACATGGCGGCAACCTTGGGAGGGGCGGCACAATTTAACGGGCAGTAGAACAAAACTAGTAGAAGAAACGTTTATATGATTTTTGCTTTCCATCCATGATGTCGGTTTCAATGATAATAGTGATACCTGCCCAAAAGTTTACGCCGTACACAAGATATACAAATGTACTCCAGCAACAAACTGATTTGCTGAAAGGTCTTCAGTTTTAAAACGGAATAAGAACTATCTACGAACAGGATAGAATCAAGAACAACTGGCCAGTTTTATAGAGTTAACAGATATCAGCCAGTCTCAGTTTCTTCTTCTTCTCAAAGTTTGTGGCGTTGGAAGTCACGTCTTATACACAACCTTCTGTCTCGTGTACTTTCAATCAGCTCTGACACAGACATTATTCCATACCATGATGTCAGACTATTTAGTCTTCCTCTGCCTCTCCTCCCCTCCAACATTCCCACTGTCACTATTTACTCCGGTTTTCTTCTCATCACATGACCAAAGAATATAGATTGTCTTTTTCTGATGTGGGCTATTAGTTCTTTTTGTGAGTCGTTTCTTTCATCTTCGTTACACTTTTTATGTGTCCAGGATGTTCTCATCATTTGTCAATAAAACCAAATCTCCGCAACCTCCAAATAAGTTTTCCCTAATTTACCAACTGTCCATGATTCACTTCCACATATCATGATAAATTTATATAGCTTTAAAGAATTCTCCTAATTTCTAGGAAGTGATAAATGCAACTATATACGCTTGATGCAAGATAACAACAGGTAGGTCTAAAAATCAATAAATGAAAGACACGGATATTAGGAATAAAGCAGGCAAATCGTAGTATGGTTCCTCCTTATGGTCTCCAACTCCAAGACGTGAGACTGGAAAGATCTGTGGAAAGAAAGAGAGAGGAAGACAGCTTGAGAAGATACTTGACCGTCTTTTGTCATGGCAGGGCGGGATGTCAGCCAGTGTTGCCACTTTTCTTTGACAAAAAACATCCAAAACTAAGTCAAAAAAAATTTTTTTTTAACATGTAAATTTGAGTGGGAAACATCTAGAAGAAAAAAACAATTCAAATAAAAGAGTCACAAATTACATAGCTATTAATATGACTTACACTATAGAATCATGTCATCACAATCACTGATATCTGCCTCACAAGATCCACAGGATAAACTTAGCTTGGATGATGAAGTTGAAGCTTCAGATCCAAAATGACTCTGGTATGCCAATTTTGTTAATACACAATCAGGAAGCTGATAATTGGAACAGCATTTTCCTACTCTCATTTTATTGTCAAGATAGCATTTTAGAGGTCAAATTTCATCCTGTTTCTTAGGTTAGATTTGATAAAATTCATAGCACTAAAACTCTTTCTACGTCAGCATTTGAGTGGGGTGGTATCATGGCAGACATGGCACATTCAAAGAGCTTACAAAATGGACTGTTTGGTGAGGCATCTTTAAATTTTTTGTCCATTCAACTAAGTTTATTTTGGTTAACCGATATTCTGCTTCCACGACACTATTATCAGTAACCCCTAAAAATTGCCTAACCTTTCAACATTTAGGTATGTCCTTTACTGGCTGAAGTATGTAGCTCACAGAAAAGAGTGGAATAGTTTTCAATACATCTAGATTTTCATGAAGTCTGCTTCTATTGCTTGAATAACGAGATAAGGAAATTTTGACAGGGTTTTCTTGGGTTGTTCTCTTCATTCTCTGTTAACAGTCTTTTTGTTTCAAATCATCAATTTTTGATTCGATTTGAAATCCAAGGTATGGCTTAGGAGCCGAATAGCTCTCTATAGACAAGTGAGCAAATCAGCTTTAGAAGTTGGCAAAACCAGTCTTTTACCAACTGAGTGAAATAGCAAAGTGAGATCATCAAGTAATTTACCTTTATCAACATGTCTAGATTCGAACAGTTTATTAACTTTTTGCACTTCCATTAGAATAGATTGTAAAAAGAGAAGGAATGCCAATTGTTTATTTTTATTTTATCATATAATTCCATATAGTATTTCAGCTGTGTAGCACTTTTCACTTTATCTTGTTATTTCAAAGTGTGTCTCCAACTCCAACCATTGGTTCACAATTCTTTTACCAGCTGGTTAAATTGATAACCATATAGTTTTGCAATCTGACAGAATTTTCAGTGGTGTGGAACCATCATTCAAGGCTGTATATAATGTATTGTATTGCTGTTGTCTGACAAATTATTTGGAAATCCAATTATGTGTTTCAACAATAAGGTATTCCAAATTCCTTGGTGAAAATTCAGATGAAGCATAATGCTAGTTTTGCGTGCTGATTTGGGAGAGTGTAATATTGAGTGAAGGGACAGAGTGGTACGATAGTATCTTCTGGGAGTTCAAGGGGAACAGGATCAACATTGGCTCGAGTAGTGAGGGGGAGAGAATGTTTACCAGTGAGAATGTATTATCACGAACGAGGCATGCACGCACGTGGAAGTAGATGCTGGGGTTCACTGAGTGGGGGCTGACAAGCATGGCTAACGTGGCGCACAGAGAAAGTCTGAATTAGGTGACAGCGTGATTCTCAGGTAACATCAGCCACGCACATAAGCGTGATCCTCGAGAACGCCCACATGAGCGTGATTCATGAGAACGCCCACACGAGCGTGCCTCTCGTGTAACATCAGCCGCACACATGGGTTCGGCAGAGATATATTGGGGCTGCGTAGTCAGTCCGAGTCAGTCTGAGTCCAAGACAGACAGAGAGAGACCAAGTCAGGGTCGGACAGTATCTCTCGAGTGAGACAGACAGAGTGCCGTGCAACTATCAGGAATCAAGGTCTGAGTAAGGGGTGCGGTTGCTGTACTGGTCGAAGGTATAGTCCCGCTGGCGAAGTAAGTCCAAGGGTCACTGGATGCTCCAAAAGTGACTGTTCTGGGTGACGCGCAAGTAGACGTAGGGTCACAACGGAAACAGAACAGTAATGATGCCGACGATAGCTGTGTGCTAGAGGGGACTGTGTGTTAGAAGTCCTGTCGGTCTTGGGAGTCCTTCGACAGGCTCACTTGCTGTGTGCTTTGGAGAACGGGCAAGGGAAGTCCATCTCCAGTTAGCCGTTGTTGTCTTCGGAAGTAATGTCAAGGTCCAGTGGCGAGTTCGTTCTACAAGTTGAGAGAGAGGGTGAGGACTATATAGACTAAGTGCGAATGCCAATGAGGATCAATGTCTACATCTCTGAGTACGCGGTTTTGTTGATGTGAGGGCTTGTGTATACCCTCTTGTGTTCTGTCTAATAAATCCAGTGTATGACGAAACTACTGTCGTCGAGTCCTGCTTCGAGAGTGAGGGAGGGAAAGTTATATCTATAGACACTTGGAAGTGTGCCCAATAGTGTGTATCTCAGATAGCACACAACAGCAAGCTGCAATGAATGGCACATACATTTTATAAGTATTAACGATGGGATAGCTTCCTTCAACTTTTCATAAACGCCATTGTTTAAAGCAACCATCACCGAGGCATAATCGGTACCAATTGCAGCCAAATTTTTCAAGTCTAACTGTTTGCTGATTAAAAGTTTCTTCAGTTCCTGAATTATACTTTCTGCATCACACTTCAAATTGAACTAGTCCAAGATATGTAGAAACTACTTTGTCTGTATTGTTGCTGTAATATATAATACACATACCAAGCACTTACAGCACCGAAATATAATTTGATTCGTCTAATAATCTTCTTCTTCTTCTTCACTTCCTCTTTTACCGCTGTAGGTGTCAAGGGAGATACAAGGTTCTGTTTCTAGCTCTTCTGGCTGCCTCGACCATGAGCACATCGTGCTGTTGTAGAGTTTCTCTTATGTTATTCTTCCATCATGTTCTTGGTCTACCCCGTGCTCTACGTCCTTCTTCTCTTTCCATGTATGCTTTGTATGGTATGGTGTCACAAGGCATTCTTTCTAAGTGGGCAAACCATTTCACTTGCTGTCTTTGTATGTAATCCAGAATTGGCTCTGTGCCGACTTGTTCTCTTATGATCTCATTCCTGATCTTATCTCTTATGGTCACTCCTACAGCCCTTCTCAGACATCTCATTTCCGTGGGTAATAATGTCTAATAATCAACTATATTTATTTGTAGAAATATCACTGATGAAATCTTCTATCGAATTGAGAAAATAAAGTATTTCTTATAATATGTGTACACTTGCTGCGATGTAATTTCACATCGTCCCTAACTTTACTGTCAGAAATAGTGTTTTCAAACAAATCGAGGAAATGGTCACAGTTTGAAATTGCATAGTGACAACATAAAAACATTGCGACCGATCCTTCAACATTTGATGATTCATTTATCAGTATAGTTCTGAAAACAGATGTCAGCGGTGTAATATCTTTGAATGGAACTGCAGTTTTATGCTTTTAGTTTCTGCATGATTCTTTAAGTCTTGTATTTTAGTGTCACACTTGCAGTACTTACGAGCCTTGGTCATATCCCAAGGAACTGCCATCACTCAGTCTTTATTTTGTCATCAAGCAGCCACTCTTTCCGAAATTGCTGCTCTTACTTTACTTTTGGCGTGTTGAAAGGTTTTTTCAAAGTAAAAGCCACATATGAAGGTGAGCAATGTTTTTTTTTTTTTTTTTTTACATGACAAAGAAACACAAAGTCAGCACAGTGAGGATACGGTTGAAATAAAGTTAGTATGATTTACGCGCGCTTTCAATTAATTAATTCCGGGGCTGCCAGATATTTGAGGTTTGAACCCAGTGAGAGTTCGAAGTTTAAGTAATAGCAATTGTCACAATGTACGTGCAAGACCAAAGCAAAAATATCGTAGTAAATATTTTACACAGTTATTATTAAACTGATACTGAAAGAAAAAAAAGTCTATAAAATATCTGACTCCAAATGAAAAACATCTATAAAACATTTACCATCTAAACGTCAAAAACACCATCTAAATGCAAGAGAAAACATCTAAATCTTGATGTAAAACATCCAAAGTGGCAACACTGGTGTCAGCACACGAACTGATGCACGCAGTTGCGGATCGCAGATTGTGGAGAGGCATGATCGCCCACGCCAGTCGGCAAGGCACTTTATAATGATGATTTTCTAAAAACTAGACCGTTTGTGGTGTCCTCTTTATCATACTAGCTCCATCATTTAGAAACTTCCCAGATCGACCCAGCTGTGAGTGTGTCCCCATTGCAGTTATGGGAAGTAAAGACAGCCGGCGTGATGCTGACCACATCACCCACCAAGTGCCGAGTGGTCTATAAAGGTCTAGCCCTATATGCCCAGTTCGCCTAAATTCGTGGAAAAGGGACCTTTACTTACCTATCCTCGTTAAACTAGACCCTTTGTGATGTCCTCTTTATTATACTAACTCCATTTTCTACAAACTAGAACTTTTCTAATGTAATTTTTATTATGCTAACTCCATATTCTAAAAACCAAACGGTTCGTGATGTCCTCTTTTTCATACCAACACCATCAATTATAAACTAGACCGTTTGTCATATCCTCCTTATTATACTAACTCCATCTTCTATGAACTAGACTTTTTCTTATGTCCTCTTTATTATAATAACTCCATTATCTATAAACTAGACTGTTTGTGGTGGCTTCTTTATCATACTAACACCATCAATTATAAACTAGACCGTTTGTGGTGTCCTCTTTTTCATACTAACACCATCAATTATAAACTAGACCGCTTGGGGGTGTCCCTTTCTTACTAACACTCATCAATTATGTAGGTTGTGTCCTCTTTTTCATACTAACACCACGTGTCCTCTTTTTTATCATACTAACACCATCAATTATAAACTAGAGCCGTTTTGTCATATCCTCCTTTTCATACTAACGCCATCAAATTCTAAACAAGAGAGACCGTTTTCATATCCTCCTTTGATACTAACTCCAGCTTCTATGTACTAGACTTTTTCCTTAATGGAACTTATATAATAACTCCATTATCTATAAACCTAGACTGCTTGTGGTGCTCTCTTATCATACTAACGCTATCTATTCTATAAAACGAGACCGTTTGTGATGTTCCTCTTTATTATACTAACTCTCATATTCTACAAACGAGACCCTATATACACAGTGTCATTATTTAAACTACTCTATATATTATATACACTAGGACGGTTGTGATGTCCCCATCTCTTGTCATACTCAGGACGGACTTCAGCCTTGAGTGACTATACCAGGTACAGTCCCGGTAAAGTACCGGCGGGCCGGCGGTGTTGCTGACACACATCACCCAATCTTGTGCCGAACTGGTCTAGACAAATATAGGTCTAGCCCCTATATGCCCTATACGCCCTAAATAGGCGTGGAAAGGGACACATATAACTTGTTATTTACTTTTTAACGTTTTGTCCATACTACCAACCATTAGCTATAAACATAAGACCGTTTGCTGGTGCTCCTCTGTATTATACTGGCTCCATTAACTATAAACTAGACCGTTTTGTGATGTCGGTCTTTATCATACCTTTTTAACCCCCCTTTTATATAGACAGTTTGGAATTTTTAAATTTTTTTTAGATAGATAGATAGATAGATAGATAGATAAAATAGTAGATAGATAGATAGATAGATAAAATAGATAGAAAAGATAGATAGATATAGAGGATAGATAGATAGATAGATATGATAGATAGATAGATAGATAGATAGATAGATAGAAGATAGTAGATAGATAGATAGAAGAAAAGATAGATAGATAGATAGAAAGAAGATAGATAAAAAAAGATAGATAGATAGATAGATAGATAGGATAGATAGATAGATTAGATAGATAGATTTGAAAGATAAAGGAAAAGATAAAAAAGATAGAAATAGATGATAGATTTGGGTAGATAGATAAAATAGATAGATAGATAGATTAAGGGTAGTAGATAGATAGATAGATAGATAGATAGATAGAAATTTGAAGATAGATAGATAGATAGAAATAGAATTAAAAAAAATGGGAAAAAGGCTTTGGTAGATTTTTGAAATTAAAAAATTTAAAGGAAT
>CAJHNH020005477.1:0-20990 GCA_905116865.2 Candidula unifasciata
TTGGCTCTCAGGCCGACCCATGTCTTAAATGGGTACCAGGTAAAGTTCTGGGAAGTAAAGCCGGCCACATCACACACACCGAGGCCCGTTTGGTTTATACAAATATAGGTGTAGCCTTATTTATATGCCCAATACGCCTATTGACGAAATACTCTATGTCAGATGCGCCAAAGACATAAAAGTGGTCACTTTAATTTGTTAGTTTAGTTAAGTTAGTCTTTCCTCGTGAGTTTAGGGCGGCGCATAGGGTAGAGATATAGCTTTCCATGTGTGGCAGTTCGTTGCCACAGTTTTAGGTGTTAGATGTTTGTTAGGCTCATGATTAAGTCTTCCCTGATGATGTTTCTACGCATGGTCTCTCTTGGCCTTCCCCGTTTTCTTGTCCCTTTCTGGGGGACTTACAGGTGGCCGATATTTCGAAATTCTTGTTGCGAGTAGCCATAAAAATAAAACCAACACTTTCTGAGTCTCTTCGGCTGGGGTCTCTGTGGCGAAGTGGTCAAGCCGTTTGCCTCGCACATTGAAAGCCGACGGTTCGTTTCACAGCCGCGTCGTACTGTTAGCGAGTGCACTTTTTACTGAGATCCATGAGGACCTTTGCTGGAGCTACGGGTGTCGTGCTTTATGGATAGCAGTTCTGTGGAGAGAGACGGAGTTATGGCAATGAAGTCGATCCTCTCGACTTTAATTAAACTTTCTGACTTTCGGCGTTTTGGGTATTGTGTAAAGGCAATCCCGAAGCAATTAATGGCTTTGGGGCGTGAAGTCATAGGACTTCATATAGGGGCGATAGAACATGGCGATTGAGACATATTCAACCCCTCCCCCTCCCACACACACCCACACCACCACGCAAACAATCGTACAGGTTTCGGGAAGTAGGGCGAGCTTCCCTAGAAAATATGTAAAAGTATACAAATGATTTTTGTTCACGCCTTCAGGCGAGGCGACGTTGGCATAGAGGGCTACAATGGCATCCGTCAGTCCCGGGGGGACTAGGGAGATGTGCCGCTGGCTTTGGGAACAGCATCTGCTATAACTAATATTTTATAGACCAATCATCACTCGGTGGGTGATGTGGTCAGCCAAGGTTATTGTTGAAAAAAAAGTCCAGTTCCTTGCAGATTCGAACCCACGCGCGCGCCCAGCAACTACACCACGGCGGCTCTCAAGAGAAAAAGGGGAAAAAGGGGGGGGGAAGCATGTCGAAAAATGGTGACTAATATAGGTTTTGTTGAAATCTGATGTGTTGGATCAAAAGGCGCAGATATCTCTGCTTAGCTGTAAAGCACAAAACAACACGTCACCTGCCGTTTTAATGGCGAACTCTGAAGAAAACAATGGCAATGGAGATACTTTCACAGGGAGAGAACTTAATCTCTCGTTGTCACCATGTCGTGACCTAGTATATACTAAAGCGAAAATCACTAACACTCCATTCCGCCATGGGATTGTCTCGAAAGCCTATAAATTGAACACAAAAACTGTCTTCATGAGCTGTCTGCGGTCAGTGGCCAATAAGATATTGGTTTAGTTTTGTGAAGAATCACTCTCCACAAGCGAGCTAATTTCCTCCTGCGGTTTACACTAAGAGAATCCTAACAACTCATTTGCACGAATTCATTAGCACTTGTGATTTGTCTAAATATATTGTGTGAACGAACTAAAAAACGAAATTTATTTTCACAAGAGTCCCAATCTGGGCACGTAGGTCCGTCTAGCCCTCGACCTTTTCAAACACTCATCTCTCACATGGCAACAGTACTTTATATAAAATGGTTAGTTGCGTATCCTTTACAGGACGCTGCAGAACCAACCCCATCAACCTCTGACTGTTGTGTGGTTTCACTAGGCAAATTTATGTCCAGTAGTATGCCATTGCCTACTGAACGGTCGGCTCCCTGATACCACCGTCGAAACCAACGCAAGACGTATGACCCGCAGCTGGGATCGAACCCGGTACCCCGGCATTACGAAGCGTTCGCATCGACTTAGCCACAGAGCCGACGTACTTTATATACCAAGCATATTATGTTCATATATCAAAACGCATAGTATAAATGTAAAGATTACAAAAACATGACTGGTATATTAAAATATGAGGTACTTTACTTACATTACTTAACTACGTTGGTACTACTCACAAAAGTCACCACATCTCGTTCTGCTGCGATATTTCGCGGTGGTTTCCACGGGTTGTCCAATATTCTAGGGGTGTTATGAGACGCCTTCCTTTACTATCGATACACACCGTGCGTGTAACTGGCGCATGTTCTTTCGGCGCGGTCGACACAGTGTTGTTCTAGAATGTGTTGTTGTGTAGCTCAGGCGCCAAAAGCGGCTGTGTGCAAGAAAGTACAGCAGGGGAAAGTGCCAAAGGCGAGACGGTTCATGAAAATCGAATCATTGATTGTTTTTTAAATGCTCGTCGGCGGTGGATGTGCTTAAAACATTCAGAACGAACACTCCTAGCACATAGGACAGCCCGTGGGAACCACCACGAAATTTTGCAATCGAACGAGATGGGGTGACTTTCGTGAGTAGTACCACTGAGCTTTCTTTCTTCTGGACAGTCTCAAGGAATACGCTCCTATTAAGTACCACGCCTTGTATGACACACTGCACAAGGATCCACGGCTTGAACCGTTTCTGATTTAAACTAACGGTCAGAAGATGGGTTCCTTTCCCGTCGTCATTTGAATGTACACAAGGAGCTCGTGATAACGTAGGTGAAAGGAATCGCTTGAGCAAGGGATTTATAGAAAAGAACATTAGCAAATTATTATTAAACTATGTTGTTCATGAATGTCCTGGCAGAGATAATAATTAAACTTGGTCTTTACATACAAGAGGGTAAGTAATCGCAGTATTTACATACACGAGGTACGTATGAATGGGGTATAGTATGTGCATTTATGTATTATGAATGAATGAAACATGTAGTATTTTCATTTATTAACTATGAGTTTAAGTGGCTTATTGTATTTTGCACGATAACTTAGTCGCTCCTCTTCTACCTTTGGATATACGTTTGCCAAAGATATCGCCAGACTTCTCTGTCAACAGGTTTATTTTTACAAAAAAAATGTAAGTAGGTATGTAAGGCAAAGGACCTTTTTTCCACGCCTACAGGCGTATAGGGCTAGACGTATATTTTATAGACACCATCCGGTTATCTCGTGCAGCAGGGTACCAGCCCTGAGCTCCATGAACTCAGGTGGGCCCACCTCCGAAAGCGTCTAGGAATCGTGGGCCGAAACGCTCGTTGACGAGGATAATTTCTACTGACGACTGGTAGATCCCTGCTGTACTTGCTCCCTGTGAGTTTATTCCTATAGACCAATCAGTACTTGGTAGGCGATGTAGTAAGCACCGCGCCAGCCGCCTTTACTTTTCAGGACTGCACCTGGCACCCACTTAAGGCTGGGTCGTCCTCAGAACTAAGGTCATTATATTATGAGTGTTTATTAAATGATTTGCATAATTAAACTATCTGCATTACCATGGCATATTATGTGATATGAATAATTAGACTATGAAAACAAATGGCCTACTGTATGATTTGTATGACTTAGTTATGAGAGAGTCGCCGTGGCGGAGCGGCTAGACGCTCGCTGCAGATCGGAAGGTCTGGATTCGCTCCCAAGCGGAGCCGGACTTTTTTATTTAAAAATAAACTTGGCTCCTAGGTCAACCCAGCCTTGAGTGGGTACCGGCTGCAGTCCCGGAAAGTAGAGGCGGCCGGTGTGATGCTGACCACATCACCAATCCTGTGCCGATTAGTCTAAAAAAAATAGGTCTAGCCCTATATGCCCTATACGCCTAAAGGAGTGGTAAAGGGTCCTTTACTTTACTTGCTTATGAATAAACACGACACATACGTTGTTATAAATAAACATAACATTATATTTCTTACACGAAGTAGCTATCAATAAAGCAAACTATGAAATATTACAGGTTTTCTTTAAATGTATTCACAAGAAACATTCACATAAAGCGTTGTTACTATGCTACATAAGTAATGTTGACGTTGCACATTATTTTATCCAGGGTGTAAAGTAAAGGACCTCTTCTATGCCTTTGGTGAATAGCGCACACAGTGAGTCAGTAACGATCAACGCCACCAGGACCGCACATCTAACGATGAGCACCGATGACACAAAGCGCCACCATTCGGACGTGAATCATCCGGGCGCCAATCGCAGAAACTCCGTTTAACCGTTGGGCCATATTTTGAGCTCTCAACGACAGCCGGATTCGGGCCTTAACTAACAAAAAATTGCGCCATATATTGGAAGGGAGATTATTGTTTTGTGCACTTAGCGCTAGATCAATGTTCTTAATGACATGAATTCCCAGGGGATCTTGCAGACGCTCAACACTCAAGGGAAAGAGACGGATACACAGTCAGACAGTTACTAGTGCCATCGGAATTGGAACTCTTCGCTTGCCGCTAAAGATGTGGGACAGGGATCTTATGGGTCTTCATAGCCAAGGCATTTTGAGTGTCTTGTATCCATGTCTGCAGAGGTCGTCCTCTGCCTCGCTTTCTGGAAATTGCACCTTGCATCAATGTTCTTTTTAGGCCACCATGATGCTTAACATGGCCAAAATACCAAAGCTTTCGGGACAGGATGCGGTCTATGAGCCGCCTCTCCTCGATGTTCAGATCATGCAAGATGTCGGTGTTTTTATTCTTCTTGGTTCACGGTATTGTAAGAATTCTTCTGTAGCTTTTCAGTTCAAAGACTCAGATTTCGTCTTTTCCAAAGACTGAGTAACAGCCCCTGACTCATTTCCTAAAGTTGACACAGAAAAGATGCATGATCTCAACGTGTTTTCTTTAACTGGCTTGCAGGTTCCGTGCTGATAGGTTCTTTATGCTGTTCAGTCTCCGCATGGTTGGCACAAGTCTTTTTCTGATTTACTTTATGCAGTGGCCATTGTTGTTCACTACTGAGCCTAATTTATTCACATACTGTGAGCCAAAGTACCCTCCATTGTTGTACCTTTCAAACCAGTATAGCGTTAAAAATGGCCGAAATAGTTAAATTTTTAATGTGCAGTACTGTCTATACAACAGAGATGAAATGTCTCAGCTGCAGGAGTTTGAAGGAAAGTCAGAATACGAAATCAGACGAATGCTAGAAATAAAGCCAGACTTACAGGTCATCAAAGAACAACAAATGAAGTGGTTTGGACACCTAACAAGAATGCCCTGGTACTATCTGCCACAGCGAGCCACACTAAAACGTAACAACGGGTATAGAGCGAGTGGAAGACCTCGGAAAATATGGTGTGATGGCATTAAGAACAGCCCCACAGAAATGAACATCTGTCCTAATAGTGCTCTTGACAGAGATCATCAACGAACATTACATCTCTCCCCCCCCCCCTCCCACACTTCGATGAGGTACAAGGTGGAAGAAAAGAAGAAGAAGAAGTACTGTCTATGAGCCAACGGATCTACAACTATCCGACAGGTTCAGGCAAAATGATTTGCAGAATGGTGCGCACAAATCAGTGCCGTTACATTTCGATTCTTATGTCCACCAAAGTGTCCTCGATCTGCCTGTTATGGTCATTAAGCAAGTTTCTTCAGTGAGTCCATAGGTCTCCGTAAGCCTGACGGCTTTTTCTGACCTGTATTTATTCCTTCTAAACACACTTGTCATTTATTCTACTGGCCTGATAGTCTGATAGTAGTGTGATTTCTTTCGTAGACACGTCAGTTGAGATATTTTGTGTATTGTTGTTCGTACTTTTCAGATTTTAGATGCATGTAGTCGGCGTCTGTGGCTTTGGCCTTACAAACGCGCTTTGTAATGCCGGGGTGCCGGGTTCGATCCCAGCTGCGGGCCTTGCGCCTTGCATTGGTTTCGACAGTGGTAACGAGAAGCCGGCCGTCCAGGTAGCAATGGGAAACTACTGGACGTAAACTTGCCTAGGAAAACCCACGTCCCCACGAAAAAACTTGTCGCTTGTGTTTGTAATACTGTGAAGCTGACTGGTTTTACTTTTCGTTTGGTTTATTTCTTTTCATGGTATGTATATGAGCCTGCCCCATTCTATATTCAGTTTCCGAAGAACGTAGTATTTTTGTTCATGCGTGTATCTTGCAATTTAAATTCTGGAGCTACATTATGAAGTGGTTGTTTTCTTCCTTTGGACTAATGCTTTGAACACGCTAATGGATCATTACGACTTAAAGAGAATGGGACAACTAGGAAGGAGCAGGGGATTGGTCGACACTCTACACTCACAGAAAAGTGAAGACGGACAATCAAACTGCTCCTGGTAGCCCCGGAATCGAAACTTTGCGCTAACAGCTGGACACTTATGGGAATTTTCGGAGTTTTTGATGTGTAGGATGAAGACCGTCAGACGGTCTTGGTTTAAAACTCAACTGATATATATATATATATATATATATATATATATATATATATATATATATATATATATATATATATATATATATATATATATATATATATATATAATATACTAGCTGTACCCGGCCACGCGTTGCTGTGGCATAGTTTGGTGTGGTGGGTAACTTCGCTTTAACTAGCGAATGCACTATGTGCACTTTACATAGGGAACAACAAACAGTAAATCTTAATAGGGGTTTTTATTACCCCCAGCCTTGCTGGTTAAATTAGAGGATTGGGGTTTGCCCACATCTTATTCCCTGCTGTAATTAATTGTATATTTAAATGTATTTAAATTACACTAGCTTTTGTTCACTGACACACGTACAGTTACAATGAAACTTCAGAAAACTGTAAGAACATTAAAACTACATTTATTTTGAAAATTCAAATGATAACTAAATAAAATGGCTGTGGATATAAAATCCTGTTATTCAAGGTAGGTTAGTTAAATCTTAGCTGTAGCTTAGGTGAGCTTCTGGCTAAGCCTCGGTGACACATCAGGCAGGCCGAATCTTCCAGTCCAGTCCGGACAATCGGGTATCTGCGGCTAAGCTTAGGATCTACTTCTGGACTCCCACCTGTATGTACCATCTGGAACTAGAACAATAGAACAGTCCTTATACAAACAGTCAGGAAGGTTCTAACTGGAGACAACAATACCTCCAGTCTTAAAAACTGTTACACTACACACATATATATGGAGTAGGATAGTAACAGGTGTTCACATTCTACTGGTATAGAATGGGAATGTGTACAGAACATGGTCCATAATCCTGATGGGGAAATATTTAGGAAACCAGTTTCATGAATACTCTCAAGAACAAGAGTTTATTTACATCACACAAAAGAAAGGACATTCCTCAGTGTAAATTGTTCTGCTGTCTGCACACTAGTACTCCTTTAAAGGGTTAACATGCTTACACACACAGGCATACACAGTCATATTTCACAATATTCTCATTTTAACCACATGGGTTCACATCACAAAGAATGAGAAACAGGGATTGAGTTTACCAAGACCAGGAACTCATAACAGGTGCTTTGGTGCTTTGAAAACAAATGGGATTGACATATCTCTATCAATATACTGGGTGATTGCTAATCTTATTCAGCAGAGTTTAGAAGTGGTGAGGGGTGAAATATAATTATTACATTTGTAAGGCCAGCTGCTGTAAAACTGAAATGTATTCCTAGTAATAGGGAAATATATCTACAACAATAATAATTACAAGCAGGGGCCATACATCTCTTTTCTGCTTCTTCTTCTCTGACAGTGTGAATATTAAATTCAGCCTCAATGTGTTATTCACTTTCCAAGCTCTTAAACTAGTCTCAGAATTATCTGGACTAACTCTAAATTAAAGCAAGACAGTGATTTATTAAGCTAATATCACCATGAGGTAAAATCAACTTAGAAGGGATTAGGTATAATGAATATACACTTCATTCCTTTTTAATTGTCCCACCATGCTGGAAACCGGAACTGGCCGAGATTTCACATGAGGACATAATTATCACTTAATTAATATAAGTATAATAATTGAAAATACCAATGCACGTTTCTAGTAGCAAATAAACATTAATTCAATCATCAAATGGATAATATGTTTGCATACATGTACATACTAGATCATAAACGTGGTTAGTGAGGATAAAGAAATTTATCATAGTTGTTGAGCCATGTGGGCATTAAATTCCAGAATTTAACCTGTGGAATTAATTCAGAGGAATAAGCAGCAATACATCAAATTAAACTTATTCTTTTAACTCACCCCTGGCAGGGAATTCAAACAGAAAATTGGACCACAGGCAGACTAAGAACTTTAGTCTGAACCGGTCAATTTCTGAATTGAAAAGGGAACAGGAAGTCAGGAGGAAGTAACTCTTCAGTCCCCCTTGCCCTACTCTTCGCCTATATTACCTTTCAACTCTTTAATTATAATTTTGCTACAATAAAGCATTAAGAAAAAGGTAAGGAAATTTCTTAATTAATCCAGTGTTATTATGCTAATTAAAAGCAATAGGAAAATGTTTAGAACTTTGGTAATAATATTATCTAAACAAAGCACTTTTTAAAAGGACAGAAACAGCTGTCCAGACCAGCTCGTCACATTTGGCTAAATGGAAATGAAAGAAAATAGAAAACGCACGTGTCTAATACAATCGTTGTCTGCTCAGATATAGAGATAGTCTTTGATCCCCGCCCACCACCACAACTAAATCCACCTACTACTATCTCCCTCATCAAAGGTTTTTGGAAAAGAAAGACAATGGAAATCGCACGTGTCTAATACAGTTAATGTCGCAATCATTCTCTGCACGGATATAGCGATAGTCTGGTTTTCCAACTTTAGAACACACACCTTATAATTGTGTCTTTATATTAGTGGTCGTTTAAATGGTGTTATTAGCACAGTAACAAAAATGGTTATTTGGTTATCACATGCTAAAGCTGTTTGTATTTTTATAGGGGACGGAAGTAAAGCTACAACTGTA
The DNA here is from genome assembly GCA_905116865.2 of Candidula unifasciata. Taxonomy (NCBI): domain Eukaryota; kingdom Metazoa; phylum Mollusca; class Gastropoda; order Stylommatophora; family Geomitridae; genus Candidula; species Candidula unifasciata. The sequence goes on from CAJHNH020005477.1 coordinate 8,934, forward strand.
CTTGTGAATAACAAAGTAAGTCGTAAAAAATAGAAAAGCGGAGGTAGCGTTAGTAAAATATAAACAAATTAGGCAATGAGAACTTGAAAATCAAGTGTAAAGCTCTTTAATTTCTCTTAAATTTAAGTCATTACCCCCTCCCCTCTTCCACCGATTACTGCTCTCTCCCTCTTCGAAGGATTTGAAAATCACTAACTGGCGATATTTTGTTGTTGCTGTAACTGACATTGACATCCCTGTCCATCTGGACTAAAATAGGGAGCAGGAATTGTAAAAGGTAGTGAATAGGGCTAGTGTAATATTTACCACATCATCCTTCAAGTACCAGTACAACTATTAAAATAATGTCACTGCTATCTGTGTTACCATCGGAGTAGACAGAGAGTCGTGAGCCAGAAGATTTGGTTCCGCATGGCTAGTGCTGTCGCCACAGACTGGTCAGGTTAGGATGTATAATTTCACTTGCCGACAGAAGAACGCCATAACCTTACCGGCAGTCTTCACATGAGAGCACTATGGTGTAACAGCCCTGGTGTAACAACTATTACTGCTGCTGCTACTTTAAGTGGGTAAAGCAGTTACTGTGACTTAAAGCTCTCTCAGTTAATAGTTTTTTATTCCCCCCCCCCCTTTTCCCCCAAATTCACCGACAACCCTTTCCCTCATTGAAGTAGTTGGGAGGAAAAAAAAAACACTTGAAAAGCAAACCACGAACACAGGAAAAAAAACACCATAATTAGGAAATGAACGCCATTGTAAACAGCACAGCTTAAAATTCCAACACAGATGAAATAACTAAATCTAAATGAAAATAAATGAAAATCTATAAAATTTCAGCGTAACCATGCAATCGGAAAGTTTAATAATGCAATCATAAGTATGCGAAATGGTCAAATTTAATTATCAAATGGTTTACCCATTTACTGGTTTTTTTTTTTTTTTATTTTTTTTATTTTTTTTTTAATATCAAGGCAACATTGCTAGTGCTGTCACCACGGCAGAGTAGATGAGGATATTATTTTAGTCCGGGGCAAAAAAAAAAATTTAACGACTGCGGATTCGAATCCAGGTCTACCGCACATGAACCCAGTGTTCTAACCATTCGACCAAGCAGCCACTTAATCGGAACAACGAAAAGAGAACTCAACTATTAGACATGTGAGTCCATACTACTGTGTCGCGATTAAAACACAATTCAAAACCGCAGGCAATTGTTTTCTCGTAGACAGATACTCCAGATATAATAATGAAATAGAAATCGCACGTGTCTAACACGGTTAATGAAGTTAATGTCGCAGTCACTGTCTGCGCCGACGTCGAGATAGTCCTTGAATGCCCCCCCCCCCCCAATCCAAGGTTGTTTGAAAAAAAAGAAAAAGAAAATAGAAATCGTGTTTAATATGGTTATTGTGGCAAATATAGAGATAGTCTTGTTTGCTGTACCACGACCTACTCTATGTATTAGTATTAGAGAAGGCGTTGGCTGCACGTAACTCGCCGGCGAATGGTAAATACGGCGCATGCGCAATTACTAACGTGGCTATAATTAGAAATCACTAAAGTTATAAATATTAGTTGCGTATATTTTGGCATAAATTGTGGTCACCTATCTCTAACAGTGACAGGTTGAATTTCAAACCACGACAGTTCAAAATCCGGTATCACAACAAATATATCATGAAAATTTCAGCTAAATCGGTTCAGTAGTTTCCGAGTCTATAGGGGTGAAACAAACACACAAACATTGATTTATATATATATATATATATATATATATATATATATATATATATATATATATATATATATATATATATCCTTGAACAATAGTTCAAGGATATTAGGGAAAAAGAAGTGTTGCTTGATGACTGGACTGAAGGAACACTAGGCCAAATCCCAAATCCCCCAAAAAGGAAACTTAACAGACTGCAATAATTGGAGGGGAATTACTCTACTCTCCTTACCAAGCAAAATATTTTATAAAATCATCATAATGCGGCTTGAAAAAGGAGTAGATAAATGCCTACGAGTAGAACAAGCAGGATTCAGAAAGGGCAGAGGAACAACTGAGCACATCTTCGCCATACGTAACATTTTAGAACAATGCAATGAATGGCAGAGAAGTATATATATATACATTTTGTGGACTTTGAGAAAGCTTTTGACAGCGTCCATAGAGACAGTCTATGGAAAATTTTAAGACATGGAATTCCAGAAAAAAATAGTCAACATAATTGCCCTCTTCTATTTTTTTTATTTTTATTTTTTTATTTTTTTTTTACGTATCCAGAAACCATGAGTTGTAAACCCTTTGGCTCGGTACTATGGATATCGCAACCCTTCGGCATTGATTCCATTATAGGTACCGTTAATCTGGGAGAAAATGTGGCTTTTCTGCCTACCCCCGGGAGTGAACCCGGACCACAAGGAGTTCGTCACCCGGCCGCCGCGAACGTCAGGTTTAACCAACTTCGCTAGAGAGCCGGGCAACCCTCTTCTATAAAGAGGTTTCCTGCAGTATAAAAAAATTACAATACATCTTTCCCAGTAAAAACGGGTGTAAAACAGGGATGTGTTATGTCATCTCTCCTCTTCAACCTTGTGATTGATTGGATACTAAAGAACACAGTAGGCAGGACATTGAGAGGCATACGATGGACTCCATTCACCATGCTTGAGGACCTTGATTTTGCAGATGATATAGCGCTCCTATCACATAAACATGAACATATACAAGAAAAAAGTAACAGACTACACTGCACAGCAGAAATGGTGTGACTGAGAATAAATACAAAGAAAACTAAGATCATGACAAGCAGTCTAAACCAACAACCAGTGACCATAAATTACCAAACTCTTGAAAATGTAGAATATTTCACATATCTTGGCAATGTGGTGTCCCTGCTGGGAGGGACCGAAGAGGACATACAGTCACGTCTGAGCAAAGCTAGAGCTGCTGTTGGAAGGATGAGGCAAATCTGGAAATCCAACAATTACTGCAGAGGAACGAAACTCCGACTCTACAAGAGCATCATTTTGCCAGTTCTTCTTTATGGAGCGGAATGCTGGAGAATGACCAACAATGATGCACACAAGCTGTCCACCTTCCACCACACCTGTCTACGTAGAATAATCAAAATTTTCTGGCCAGATACAATCTCAAACACTAAACTACTTCAAGTCACAAACCAAGAAACTTTAGACAGTATGATACCCAAGAGAAGATGGAAATGGCTTGGCCACATTATGAGAATGAATCCTGATATACCCGCCAGAACAGCTCTCACATGGACACCAGAGGGAAAGAGAAAACAGGGGCGCTCAAAAACAACATGGAGACGAACGATGGAAAGTGACCTGAGTGCGGCATCTTTGACATGGAAAACTGCACTGAAGATTGCCTGATATATATATATATATATATATATATATATATATATATATATATATATATATATATATATATATATATATATATATGTGTGTGTGTGTGTGTGTGTGTTAAGAAAGCTTATCCTTTACAAAACGTTCCAATACCAACCTCTGTATTTTAAGCTGTTTGGTTTAATAGGCAATTTTACCTTTAGTGTGGTGTAGCGACTAGACGTTCACCTGCGGATTCGATAAACGCGGGGTCAAATTCGAACAGACTAGACTTTTTTTTTTAAATAAATGACATGTTCTGACCGGTCGTCCAGCCACAAAGGGGTACCAGGTAAAGTCCTGGGAAATACAGGCAGCCGTGGTAATTTTGGCCGCCGACTGCCGATTGATCTATACAATTAAGTTCTACTGAAATGTGCCCAATATGCCAGAAGACGTGAAGAAAAGAACCTTAGGTTTACAATTGCTACTAAACGGTTGGCTCTCTACACCACATTCGAAATAGATGCGAAGCAGTCTGTTGCCAAACCTAACGTAGCTGGAATATAACCGGGTATCTTGGCTCTGTGGCTAAGTCGATGCGAACGCTTCGTAATGCCGAGATGCCAGGTTCGATCCCAGCTGTGGGCCATGCGCCTTGCGTTGGTTTCGACAGTGGTATCAAGAAAGCCGACGGTCCAAAGAGCAATGGCAAACTACTGGACGTAAATTTGCTTAGAAAAACCACACAACAGCCAGTCGCTGTTGGGGTTGGTTCTGCAACGTCCTGTAGAGAATACGCAACTAACCATCTTGGGATAACAAAGCGCGTTCGCAACGTCAAAGCCATACACGGTGTGTAAGAGTAAAATAAATGATTTTGCCTGAAGTAAGAGACATGTACTTTGAAGGTCATGACAACATCTCAAGGTGAAGGCACACAGGAAAGAAATAACCCCCAGGGTCAAGGGAAAAAAAAAACACGTTTGTGTCACACACGGGGCAGAGGTCGAGTGTTCAAGTGTCGAATGCACTACAGCATACACAACAATTGTAAGAATCAAATCCCCAAGTAGATTCCCGAGCTCCGTTGGAAAGGTAAAAAAAAAAAAAAAGGGGGGGGGGGGGAGAGGAGGGGGGGTAGACATAATGTTAGCAACAAGCATCTCGTAAAAGCCCATTAACTCAGTCAGTCAGTGGCATGTCCTTTGCAGAACCTCTCTCCCAGAACAACCCTCTAGAAAATGTCTCGATCACAAGCGAGATGCCCCGCGTCAGACAGATACCCCCCCCCCCCTCTTCCCTTTTTCCCCCACCTGGATATCATCCGCCACATCCTGCACCCATCTTCTCTTTGACCCTCCTCTTCCTCTTCCCAGGCTATAACCCTCCATTACTGTTCTCTCTAAACTTTCGTTACGTCACAAAGAAACCACAGCCTAGCTGTAAACCACAACACAATGTGCTAACCGTCCTTTTCAGAAAGAATGCAGGAGAAGAAGGAATCAGACATAAGTGTATGTTATGTTATTTTATCATAATCACCGTTATTGTATATTGGACATTTCCATGCATGCTCAGTTCTCCGATGCAGCAGCCATCCTAATGTTACAAGTTGGTTACAGGACGTTGCAGAACCAACCTCAACATTATTCGGCTGTGCAATTACTAGGCACATTTTACGTGTGATAGTTTGCCACTGCTAACTAAACGGTCACCTTTCAGTGCTATCGCCGCAACCAGCGCAAGACGGTCTGCTGTTAAATCGTCTGCAGCTGTGATCGAATTCGGCAGCTCGGCATTATTAAGCGCGTTCGCAACACCTAAACCACCTCTGCTACTATTACTATTACAATAGTAGTAGTAGTAGTAGTAGTAGTAGTAGTAGTAGTAGTAGTAGTAGTAGTAGTAGTAGTAGTAGTAGTAGTAGTAGTAGTAGTAGTAGTAGTAGTAGTAGTAGTGGCAGTAGTAGTAGTAGTAGTAGTAGTAGTGTACTGAATGGATAATGAATACAGTAATATTTGAAATAATACTTTACGTGTAAACAAAAACTTGAAAAGAGAACTATACAAAGTTATGGGGAGGAAGAGTTGCGCCCTTACACATTTTTGAAGCTGAGGGGGGCGGGGAGCTGAGGTCTCCCAGATGCCGAAGCCCCAAGGTTTCGGCACCTCACAATGCTATCACGGCTCCAGTTATCATAGCTTTGTTACAAAAAAAAAATATTGCCTCTGAGATCACTATGTGGGTGGAATGTAACGGCTGTGGTAAGAGCTTTTTCCTCAGGGGCCTGTTATTACATTTGTCCACTTTCATTTTGTAAGGGAGCAGTATTTCAATTGCCAATAGAGACATGTTCATTATCTGAAGGGTGATTTGGGGTCTGGGTATTATCTGAAGAGTGAACTGAAACATGGTTGTTTGAGACACGAACACTATTTCAGCTGTTAACAGGTTTAGCTCCAGACGATTCTGCACAAACAAGCAAAGCAACTTACATAGAATATGATTTTTTTTAAAGATAATTACTTTTAATGTGGGTACCGGGTGCAGTCCCGGGAAGTAAAGGCGGCGGGCGTGATGCTGACCATATATTACCCATCTCGTGCTGATTGTTCTATAAAAAATATAGGTCTAGCCCTATATGCCCTATATGCCTAAAGGCGTGGAAAAAGGTCCTATATTTTTTTTACTTCACTTTAAATAAAGTTATATTTACAATCGACATGCCTGGGTTAGCCACATTTCTTTAGTATGCTTTGACCAATTGTATAAAGTAACAGATAACGTTATACGAGGGCTATTCAACTTGCGACCCAGTTGTATTATGATCTTTCTCTGCTTGGACTCGAGCCTCTGCCCCTTGATGTTCCCCTGAGTACAACTGAGTTGCTCGATGACCGGTATTTCCACTGTTTTGCTTGGACCTAAAAGAGTTCATTGATGCATGGACACTATTTAAATAAGTCATTGAGACATAAACAATGTTTAAAGTAATACAGAATAATGCATGGCTAAGGAAATCCTTGCAACAGAAAAGATATTCCTCATCTGGGTTCCCGGCACGATTTTACTTTTTTTTGTTTGGGGGGGGGGGGGGGGGGGGGGGGGGGGGGGGGGGGGGGTGGGGTGGGGGGGGGAGTAGAACCCCTGGCTCTCTAACAAGCACGTGGTAAAAAGTGACTAATTCGGCGTGTTTCCTTCTTATTCGAAGTGCATCTACCTGACGGACTAGGGACCAACAGTCTGCATTTAAATAAGCCAGATCTGTAAAAAAAAAAAACCGGATGTGAACGTAAAACTCAAGATCTGGAACAAGACTGAAGTTCAAAAGTGGACGAAGAACTAGAACCTTCCGCCAGAGTTTACAGCCGGAGAACGAAAAGAAAAAGAAGAAGTATGACAAATAAACTAATAATGCTTGAATAACACTAGTAAATGCTTTGCCGGCGGTAGTGTAGCTAACAGCAGGGTCTGCCAAGCCGGAAAGGTCAACGGGTAGAGAACAGACAGAGACACCCTGGTAGTCCAGGTTAAGGTTTGAAGCGTGGGACCGACAATCCCACCTTCGTAAAACATAATCTCGTCACGAATAGGAATAAACTCACTGGAGCAAGTACAGCAGGGATCTACCAGTCATCAGTAGAAGTCATCCTCGTCGACAAGTGTTTCGGCCCACGATTCTCCTAGACACTTTCGGAGGTGGGCCCACCTGAGTTCATGAAGCTCAGGGCTGGTACCCTGCTGCACGAATTACCGGATGGTGTTTTTCTTTCGGATAGGGACAAGACGACTTGGTGATTTGCAGAAGGTACTGTGAGATAAGAAGTCGTTGCGGCAGCCTAATTAGAACAGTCAGCATGCCTAGACGACCGAGCGACAAGCTTACGTTTGGTTTACCGGACGCATGTTGGACTTTTGTTAGCAGGTGGCAGACAATTCGGACACGATGGACTTTCAAAGGGTGAGAAACCCTTTTCCACTAGAAACCCGGACCAGCTCACCGAGGCCCGTCTCCTACGTTGTTGCGTTGCGTCCAAAGCCAGCTCGAGGCCCTTTCGGCTGCCTCGCCCAGTTTTTTAAGTGTTCGTTTCCGTTCATTACTGCGCAATCCTAGTTCTTTAACCACATTGTACAATGAAGTGGAGACGAGACCTCGCGCTCCCACTTCGACGGCAAAGACACGTACCGTGTACGCCTCGTCTCTCCTCAGACCGGCTGCTAAGTCACAATATTTCTCGAGCTTATATGTGTGACTCTCGTCCATACGCGACTCATACGGGACGGTAAGCTCAATCAGGATGAGCTGCCGTTTCTTCGCAGAGTGGAGAACTATGTCAGGTCGAAACAAATATCCAAGCCTCGATTTAGGATGGATTTAAACGGACAAGAAACTAGAACCTTCAAAATTGTTTAGATCTATTTTAATCACCATTGATCACTGGGATCATGCGATCTAATAGACTGAAATGACTGAGCATAATCAGAGAATGGCAAATAACAAAGAGGTAAAAACTGTATACAGAAGGGAGCTGAAAGGTCGTAGTCCACGAGGCAGACCAAGAAGACAACGAAGAGATAACGTCCAAGACCTGCAAACACTTAAGTGTGACCAACTAGAAAAAAAAAGGCCAACCAGAGAGAGGAATGGCGGGTGATATCTGCAGCAATAAACCCTAAGGGATCGGAAAGCTAAATAAAAAGAAGAAGAAGACTCGTAAATGCGGAGAAAATAAATAAAGCTATAACTTAATTTATTGCCTTCCACACTTCGCTAAATCCCATTAGGTGCGTTACTGCTCAAATTACATCAGCATGTAACGAATTACACAAAACAAAGAATCCCTTTCACTGGTTTGAGGTTTGAAGAACGGATCAACATCATGGCACACAGGTATAAGTGCTCCGTACTTTCTTCTAACTCAAGTCTGAGTCTGAAGAAGCTCAGCACAGTGCACATGCTCTGTACCTCTGGCGAGGATCTTTAAATAGATTGGGTAGATTTTAAACTCCGAAAGTTTGCCTGAGCAGCGTCGTTAGGCTAAACTTTTTCCACTGTTTATAGCAGAAAGTCTGGGAGGAAGGCGAAAAGAAGACAAAGAAAATGGATAAATAGTGTTGCTGAGACTTGCAAAAATGATAAATTAACCACCAAAGGTACCCTAGAAACGCAAGACAGAAAATCACGACACTCGGCTACAGTCTTGTATCAGTAAAACAACAAAAGAAGAAGAAGAATCCAAGAAAACGTTACAATATAGACGAATTTAAATATACATATAATGGAAATATATTGTTGCCTAATTTTTATTAAAATAGATGATAAAGAATATGTTTGCAAAATCGCAGAAATTTAATTAAAAATCATCTAAAAGGCTCTGTAATATTATTTAAAACAATTCTTCCTTGACTTCCCAAATACAAATGCATGGTTTGTATTAATTATGACATCAAAACATGACTTTAGGCCCCAGCAGATTGTGAGGCCCTAGAGCGTAGCTTATTTAGCCCATATCTAAATCCACCAGTGGGTTTGTGCCCTCATTATTTCCATTCACAAGGGAGAACATTACATTTTTGCTTTTTATGTTGTATAGTTTGTTCTCTTATAGCTGCTTCATTTCTCTGCATCCATAAGCGCCAGTCAATACAAATGAAATTTGTTTATGATCATCAGTTGCTTTGCCGACTGGCGTGGGCGATCATGCCTCTCCACAATCTGCGATCTCCTGCAGCATGTATCAGTTCGTGTGCCGACACACCTCCATGCCATGCAACAAGACTGTCAAGAATCTTCTCTCGTTGTCTTCCTCTATCCCTACTTTGACATATCTTTCCAGTGGTCACAACATGTTCTATTTTTACTCTTCTCATAACATGGCCAAAAATGATGACTGTCTCCTTCTGATGTCTGTGATAAGTTGTCTTCGATCTCCTGTCTCTTTCAAAACCTCTTGGTTGCTCTTTTTTTTGGCTGTCCAAGGTATTATAAGCATTCTTCTGTAAAACCACATCTCCGAGGCCTCCATAAATTGTTTGGCTTGCCTACCGATTGTTCAGGATTCACAGCCATATGGTTAAACTGGATATATTTAGCAAGCAAGAATTCTTTTTCTAACTCTCAATGACAAGGATATATTGCACAAGATGTTCTTCGTTTTGTTTATATTGCTATGTAAAGGACTGTTTCCTTTAAGACAAAAAGGTTGAGAAACGCCTCTCTTGACTGTTTAAGATTATCGAGGCATCCGTCGATCGATCGGTTATCATATCTCTCAGTCCACACAACAGCAGATTCTGTCAATGGATTCGTCTGCTTGTAGATTTTCCTTCGTATCGATCCATTATTCTGTCCGTTCACTAATATCCATATTTACAGGAACAACCGAAGATTGGAATCGATGCATTTTTAATTAATGCTGACGTATACTGATAAATATTCAGTTTCTCTTCTCCGGAATTCGTAAAAACAAATTCTCAGCAACTGGAGCCTTCTTATCTGTACAGCTGAGAACTTCAACAACGGACGCCATCGTGTTCCACATTTCCCGCCATCTGCAACTACTTAAAGCGCCATTACAAACGATATCGTCAACATCAGAAGGTTCGTAACTGCGTTCTGATTCAAAACTGGGCTCCCGCAGCAGTGAAATAGCAATTAGGCTTCAACAAAGTCACTGTAAGAATAAAACTCCGAATGCAAAATAGTCACTGATGGCATATGTCAAACAGGCGGGGAATAAATTATTTTGGTCGTGTATATCTCTCGTAAAAAGAGTCACTGCAAAAAAAAAAAAGCAAAAAGTAGGTCATCAGATGCAAGTCAGGGTGACTGTTACAACCTCTCCTGTCAAATAGAAAATTTAATTAATTAGTCTAGTTTTTCGGGTGTTGCTTTGTCGCTATTGTAGTTTAATTAACACAATTTATTGAGACCTCAAAAATGTGGGTTTACAATAGAGCTTCCTCTGGCATCCAAAATAAGAAATCCGGTTTATAAAGCGAGAAAGAACCTAAAAGCTATTCATCAAAAACATCAGAGAATGACGGTAATCATTTGGCAATCGGCAGTTTTAGCGAAAAAAAAAAAGAGATGGGAGGAATAACGCGAACACGATTCTTGACAACCATTTGTCATTTCAAGCACTGATACATGCAGATGGAGATCGTAAATTGTGATGAGTCACGATAGCCTACGCTTGTCAGCAAGACAATTGATGGTGCTGATTTATATTGCATTAAACTCATAAAAAAGTGTTTTAAACCTAACATTGTTTGTGATGATTGGAATCTCATAGAATGCTATTAATTTAATTTTCACGTGTTTGAATTTCTCCAACAGATTGGCTGGCTCTGCCCAACTAGATGGAATATTGATGCATGATAAGACACATGTTTTTAGGGCCCTGTGGGAGAAGGTGTAAAATTCGGAGGAGCAAACTGATTAACACAGTCTGGTGAGAGTAACACAGCGGACAGTAACAAGGGAATATGGCGGAAACTCGACGTTCAGAGGAAAGACTAGACGGATGTATAATCAGAATGCTACTGGTACCAATGGTACAGTAGAACCTCGCTTAACGAGCACTTCTTATAACGAGTAATTCGCATAACGAGCAAAACAAATTGTAAAAGAATGTCTTGCTTAACGAGCGACGTTTCGCATAACGAGTGGCGAGGAGAGGGGAAGTCCCGAATCGTGCGCATTTTAAATTAGTCTGTGTTTAGCAATCGTTCCAGTTGCATCGTAGCGTCGCTTGTGATCACACATTTTCTCAAACTTGTGTGTAATATTGTGATATATGTACATGAATCCTCCAGGCCTACAAGATGACCTCCCTAAAGAATTTAAGTTAATCAAGATCCAGTTTCTGCCTTCCAACACCACTCCGTTACTCCAGCCTATGGACCAGCAAGTTATTTCTAACTTTAAGAAGCTCTACACTAAAGCGCTCTTCTAGCATTGTTTTCAGGTGACTGAAGGTGCTACAAAGAGAACCCTAACTTCTGCTTGGAAGAAGCTTTGGCCGGAGAGCGTTGTCGATTTGTGACTTTGAGGGGTTCGAGACAGTACCTGTGGAACCTGAAGTCAACGAGATTGGGTCTTTGGCCACTATCATGAGAATGTAGGTGGATAACAGTGATATCGAAGAGATTGTGGAAGAGCACATCCAAGAGCTGACCACCCAAGAGCTTATGGAGTTGCATTTTGTTTCAAAACAAGAAGTTTTGGAGGAAAGTTTTTTAGAGGAGGAGGAGAAGGAGGTAGCAAAAAAGCAAAATTCTTCTGGCCGTTCGGCTTTCTTGATACCACTGTCCAAACCAACACCATAACTGGGCCGATAGGCTTACCCACACCAACAACGTACCGTTCACCCTTTTAAGTGCGAATGCAGGAGAGGAAGACTTGTACAATATGCCGCGGGAAAAGTGCCAGCGTGTGAGGTCATCGCCCGCGTAGTTTATGTAATGCTTGCACAAAGTACGGGTACACTCAGCGTGACTTCAATCAGCATCGCACTGATCCAAGATGGATGAATACAGCTTGCAAACGTGATCTTGTTTGTACATCTGAAGTAAAGGTCCCTTTTCATGCCAGTAAGGTATCGGGAATATAAAACTAGGCTCAAATTTGTTATAGGCTGTCATGAGTGATGTGGTCAACATCACACCGGCTGCCTTTACTTCGCGTGA
>CAJHNH020005478.1:0-20971 GCA_905116865.2 Candidula unifasciata
CTGGGATTTCCCCTGTTTGGGGTAGGATATTAATAAAGCTCCGTTGTTACTATTACTATTATTTGTTTTTTTTTTTTCTGTTCTTTTTTTAAAAATCGGTAGCTCTAGTAATGGTTTAAATTCAATTTTCAATTATTGAGAACTCTAGAGCTTCGGCCGGAGTCTCAGATTATACATATAACTTTCTTATTAAATATTACGGTGTGTTTTCTTGCTGTAGGTTTGCCCTTGGTTTTGCTGTGTTTGCAGTTGATTCTTCTACCACTGTGCCCACAGAATCCCAGATATCTGCTAATGAAACGAAACGACGAGCCAGGGGCTATCAAAGGTGATGCGCTGATACTGTTACTACTGTTACATTAGTGATGCTGATATTAATTTTGCTATGCTGTCGTTGGTACTACTGATAAACTGCTATTACTACAGCTGTAAAAAATCTTTCTTCTTCTTCTTCTTCCTCTTCTTCTTCTTCTTCTTCTTCTTCTTCTTCTTCTTCTTCTTCTTCTTCTTCTTCTTCTTCTTCTTCTTCTTCTTCTTCTTCTTCTTCTTCTTCTTCTTCTTCTTCTTTTTCTTTTTCTTCTTTTTTCTTTTTCTTCTTTTTTCTTCTTTTTTCTTCTTTCTTCTTCTTCTTCTTCTTCTTCTTCTTCTTCTTCTTCTTCTTCTTCTTCTTCTTCTTCTTCTTCTTCTTCTTCTTCTTCTTCTTCTTCTTCTTCTTCTTCTTCTTCTTCTTCTTTGCGTTCATCAGCTGTTTTTTTTTTTCTTCTTCTGCTTTCGACATCAGTCATGCTAAACATTAAGTCCCGTCTGGGTCACAAATAGGATTGTGCGTTTAAGGTCGCCATCGGTCCTCCATAGCTTCTCTCGCAATGTCGATCTCCTGGGCCAGATCCACAGTCATTGCTGGGAGAGGTAAGGGCAGTACTGCAGTATGTGCTCAGGGGTGTGTCTTTCTGCTCCACAATCACAGGCAGCAGATTCTTTTAAGCCTATCCTGTACAGGTGTGCTCGAAGACCACAGTGTCCAGTCCGAAGTCCAACAATTATTGTTTGTTCTTTCCGTTGAGTTTATTTATGCTGTCCCTCTTTGGTCTGTAATCTCCATTCTGCCTTCTCCACTCCCGCTTGAAAGACTGCTTTAGCGCTGTTTTGGTTTCCTTGTAGCTGTGTAGTGGATGAGGTTGTGAAAGATTACTACCAGCTTTTGCCAACTCATCTGCTCTCTCATTTCCTCGAATACCACAGTGGGCTGGTATCCACTGCAAGACCAGTTCTGCTTCCTTGCAGAGTAAGCCAATGTTGGCCCTTAGATCTGCAATTGCCCGGCTCTCTAGCGTAGTTGGCTAAACCGGATTGCGCGGAGACCGGGTGACGAACTCCTTGTGGTCCGGGTTCAATCCCGGGGATAGGCAGGAAAGCCACATTTTCTCCCAGATTTACGGTATTTACAATGGTATCAAGGCCGAAAGGTTGCGATACCCATAATACCGAGCCTAGGGGTTAATAACTCATGGCTTCTGGATACTAAAACAAACAAACAAACAGATCTGCAATTAGTTTGTCTTGTTTTTTGCTTGATAGTGCTTGGAGAACAGACAATGAGTCACTAAGTATAACAATTTTGTGCCCTCTGTGTTCTTGAGTGATGAGATGTTGGACTGCAGGAAGGAGGGCGTTGAAGAGGGGCTTTTACTTTCTACTTCGCTAACATAGCAACCTAGGAGGACAGTTTTGGTAGCAAAATAAAAAATGTGTCTTAATCAGGTTCCGCCCCTTGAGTATACCACACGCTTCATCCCCTCGACTGACTGACTGACTATCTACCCCACTAGGACATCACACAAGCGATAAACACCCGATGACACAATGTGCCACCATGTGGATGTGGATCACTGTGGAGAGGTAACCAGAAACCGCGTTCAGCCATTAGGCCATATTTATGGCCTGGCTATATTGCGGCCCCTGGCAAGAGCCATGGTGGGGCTTCAAAAAACGAACAATTTCATCCTAAAAAGGACGGAAAATAATGTCACAATCTTCATCCCCTTATCAATGTTTAATAATATGTGGTTTAAAAAAAAAAGACCGGGTGGGGGTACTAAAAACATTTAACAAGAACCTGGAGAAGAGCCTCCCAGTGTCAAATAAAATAAACTTTTACAACATTTAATTTGTCCTTAAACTGAAAAATATATATATATATAAGTTTAAACGCTAATTACAACTGCATATGTACGCAATTTCGCGCCTTTAAATTGAAAACCTCTGTTCTAGCCTCTTATGTACGATCTTATCTTATCTTATGTTATCTTATCCTGTCTAAGCTTATCATAGCTTATCTTATCTTGTCTTATCTTATAACAATATTTCCTACCCGTTGCGTCTCAGACTTAAAAGGGGCTCTATACTTAAGTTAAGTGATTTACATTCAAAAAAGTTGACTCGCATTTTGATAGTTTGTTAGTGACTTTGTTTATACTCTCCGTGTGAGTTCCGGGGTCCTATTATAGGGAAAACAAGAATAGACCCACTGCCTACCCAAAAGCATGTCGTAAGAGTAAACTAATCGGGATCTCTTTTCAAAGTCGGAGTGCATCTGCCTGAAAAGCAAGGAGAAAACAGTCTGCATACAGTTCAGTCAGATCTGTGAAACGGATGCACACGTAACACTCAGGTTCTGGAACAGGACTGCAGTCCAAAAGTGGACGAACAACCAGAACTTTCCGCCATAGTTTACAGCTAGTTAACGCGAAGAGGAAGAAGAGGAAGAAGAAGAGGAGGAATAAGAAGAAAAGAAAAAAAAAAGAAGAAGAAGAAGAAGAAGAAGAAGAAGAAGAAGAAGAAGAAGAAGAAGAAGAAGAAGAAGGAGAAGAAGAAGAAGAAGAAGAAGAAGAAGAGGAAGAAGAAGAAGAAGAAGAAGAAGAAGAAGAAGAAGAAGAAGAAGAAGAAGAAGAAGAAGAAGAAGAAGAAGAAGAAGAAGCAGAAGATTTGTCTTTTCTTCAATGATTACAGATACAACCAAAAAAAAAAAAAAAAAAAAAACCAGCACGCTTTTTTTATAGCTCTACAGTTAATCCGTGGCATAGACGACGTTGCAGACGAGATCAAAGAAATACGCAATGAGATGGACCAAGAAAACAAAGAAGCACAGGTATATTGTGTATTTGTAAGTTGATCGGATGTTTGATAAGGTGAGAAATTATACTGTTAGACTGTGGCAACTACACCTTGTGTCTTTTTAATTAAGAAATGGTGGAGAATCAAATGATTTGGTCATCTTGTTAAAATGCAGCCAGAAGAACAACCAACACAGACGCTACACAATAACAGGTCTAAAGAGTAAAACTCCGCCTCAGGAGAATATAGTTTGATGACATTAAAAACTATCTACATCAACTCAGTATGACAGTAGCCATTGCTGCCCATCGAGTAATGGATTGCAAACCGTTCCTCCCCAAGTCTTATAACAACAAAAGTGAAAAGTGATGGCACTGATGATGATGATGATGGTGGTGGTGGTGGTGGTAGTGGTGGTGATGATAACGATGATGATGATAATGATGCTGATAATGATGATGATGATGATGATGATGTTGATGATGATGTTGATGATGATGATGATGATGATAAGGTGGTTGTATGTTATGTCTAAGAAGGGTAGGTTACCTATTTTCTCTGTCCAAACAAAGATAGTATCGTCCTTACAGGACTACAGTTTACGCCCCACTGTTGAGATGAAGCAGGTGCCCTAATTTTAACATCTCTAGGGGTTGAACGAATTATCTAGGCTCATGCCCTTAGAGGCCCTCTTCCCCCCCCCCCTCCCCCTACTTTTCCGTTTTCTCTGTGTTGGCAAACAGATTTAAGAAACCGCTCACTAACTCGGGCCCAAACACGTCGTGTTCATTTATCCTTCCTGACCTTTCACACGCAGACTCTGTGTAACAGGGTTGTTTGGTCCTTTTGCTTTGTACGGTGGCGGGGGACGAGGCGGGTACCATTGCTTTTTTGGAGCAACACATCGTTTTTGGAGCCACCACAAAATGTTAAGAAGTCTAAAACCACAGGGCGTTGAATGCACTCTCTCGTGGGACCTAGGCTAAGGCTGTCCCCTGGAAGAGGGAGGGCGGAAGGTTGCAGTTAAGGCCGGCTGTAGATGTTATGTGGCCGTTAAAAGTTCCAGTAACATCATGTAGTATGGAACGCGGGATATGGCCGGTGCTAGTGTATGAGACTTTGCAATATGACCCCCCCCCCACCCCCCCCCCCACCCCTGTTGTAAACGAAAGTCGCGCGTGTGAAAGCTTAAGCCGCATTAATAAACGGCCAATCACGATATCCTTGGGCCCGAAAATGTAAGTTGTACCAGATTTAAAACAAAGGAGCAAACAAAGAGCCGTGTCTATTATCAAGTACTTATTAAGTAGGACCTCAACCTTATTTATTAAGTTTTAATTTACCTTCTGTGAGTTTTTTATATTTTTTTTTATTTTTTTTTTATTTCACCGAAAACAAAAGAAGAAAACCCCGGAATCCCCAGGAAAGTCCAATATAATAAGCTGGGGTTAGAGTTAGGATATTTGTCAACCCCGACCGCCTCAGACACCACCGACTCACTCTAACTCGAACCCTAAACCTAACCCATAACCCTAACTCCAAACCTTAACACACCAAGGGGATTTCTGATGTTTGGAGCTAATTAAAAATATGCTACGTTTCCCCCTCTCCGCCCCGGCCCCCAAATATGATGAAAATATGGGGTGACTGCAGTCAAGCTAATACAGCGAATTCCAGTGAAATGTAGCTAAAAATCTTAACAAAATAGGAAAGCAGAAAAACGTGCACAAAACAACACAAATAACGTTTCGACCGGCAGCCTTTATGAAACATGAAGTGAACTACGCAAAGGTAACAAAGAGGAGAGTATTAGGATCTCTAAGGTGGGACGTGAGCAACGTTTTAAAAAAAATGTTTTGTGACAAGTAGGTCCTCAAACTTAAAGATCTTCTTGTCAGAAGCCTACTCCCGCCGAATAAACACACAGAACTTCCCTTTGGGACTACAAAATGCTCCTACACTAAGTGCAACACATGTTTTTACGTTGTCCAGACCTCTTGGGTCAGTTTCCCAAATGGTTCTTTTCGTGGTTTTTTTTTTGTGGGGGGGGGGGGAGAGGGCCGGGACCGGTGGGGGGGGGGGGGGGACCGGGTGTGGCGGTTGTGGGGGGGATGGGGGGGGGGGGTCGGAGAGTGGGGGGGGGTGGGCGTCCGGCTGGGGGGGGGGGGACTGGGACCTTTACTTTTGAATCCCGCAAAGTAATTTATGCCCTAATCTGCAAAAGATATAACAAGGCATACATTGGAGGGGACTGACAGAAAGCTAGCTGACTGTTTCTGGGAATACCTCTCCAATATTGATAAGAAGACTCTTAAACCAATCCCTCTTCATTTTAATAGCTCTGACCACACTTGGTAAAGATGATATATCTCTCAATGGTTTTTTTGAAAAAAGAAAGACAATGAAATCGCACGTGTCTAATTTAGTTAATGTCGCAATCATTCTCTGCACAGATATAGAGATAGTCTGGTTTTCCAACTTTAGAACACGCACCATATAAATGTGTCTTTATATTAGTGGTAGTTTAAATGGTGTTATTAGCACAGTAACAAAAATTGTTATTTGGTTATCACATGCTAAAGCTGTTTGTATTTTTATAGGAGACGGAAGTAAAGCTACAACTGTACTTGTAAATAACAAATTAGGTCGTAAAAATAGAATAGCGGAGGTAGCGTTAGTAAAATATAAACAAATTAAGTAATAAGAACTTGAAAATCACTTTTTAAGCTCTTTAAGTTTTCTTAAATTTAAGTCATTACCCCCTCCCCTCTTCCACCGACTACTGCTCTCTCCCTCTTCGAAGGATTTGAAAATCATCACCTGACGAAATTTTGTTGTTATTGTAACTGGCATTAACATCCCTGTCCACCCGGACTAAAATGGGGAGCAGGAATTGTAATAGGTAGCGAATGGGGCTAGTGTAATATTTACCATATCATCCTTCAAGTACCAATACAACTACTACCACGACCACCGATACAGTAGCTAAAATAATGTCACTGCTATCTGTTTGACCATCGGAGTAGACAGGGAGTCGTGAGCCAGAAGATTTTGTGCCGCATGGCTAGTGCTGTCGCCACGGACTGGTCAGGTTAGGATGTATAAATTCGCTTCCTAACAGAAGAACGCCATAACCTTACCGGCGGTCTTCACATAAGAGCACTACGGTGTAAAAGCCCAACCACAACTACTACTGCTGCTGCTACTTTGAGTGGGTAAAGCAGTTACTGTGACTTAAATCTCTCTCAGTAAACAGTCTCTCCCCCCCCCCCCCCAATTCACCGACTACTCTTTCCCTCATTGAAGTAGTTGGGAGAAAAAACAAAAACAATTGAAAAGCAAATGAAAACAGGAAAAATACACCATAATTAGGAAAAGAACGCTATGGTAAAAAGCACAGCTTAAAATTCCAACGCAGATGAAATAATTAAATGTAAATGAAAATAAATGGAAAGCTATGAAATTTCAGCGTAACCATGCAATCGGAAAGTTTAAAAATGAAATCATAAGTATGCGAAATGGTCAAATTTAATTATCAACTGGTTAACCCACATACCTGTCCTGTTTTTTTTTAATTTTTTTATTTTTTTTTTAGTATTAAGGGCCACATAGCTAGTGCTGTCGCCACGACAGTGCAGGTGAGGATTTTATTTTAGCCCCAGGAAAATAATACTGCGGATTCGAACCCTGGTCTCCCGCACAGAAGCCCAGTGTTCTAACCATTCGACCAAGCAGCCACTTCATCGGAGAAACGAAAAGAGAACAAAACTATTGAGATGTGTGTCCCTACTACAGTGTCCCGATTATAATACAACTCAAAACAGCAGGCAATTGTTTTCTCATAGACTGATATTCCAGATATATTATTGAAACGGCACAACAATAAAAATCGCACGTGTCTAACACGGTTAATGTCGCAGGCAATGTCTGCGCCGACGTCGAAATAGTCCTTGATGACCCCCCCCCCCCCCCCACCCCCTTTCCATTTCAATCCATCAGCTACTTTCCAACTCATCGAAGGTTGTTTGAAAAAAAAAAACAAAAAATAGAAATCGTGTTTAATAGGGTTATTTTTGCAATCATTGCCTACATAAATATAGAGATAGTCTTGTTTGCTGTACCACGACCTACTCTATGTATTAGAGAAGGCGTTGGCTGTACGTATCTCGCCCGCGAATGGTGGAAGTCTTGCGTTCTACGGCGCATGCGCATTTACTAACGTGGCTATAATTAACTGTCCCTAAAAATTAAAATATTAGTTTCGAAGATTTTTCCCAAAAATATCGCACACTATCTCTGACAATAAAAGGTTGAATTTCAAACCATGATGGGTGAACATCCGGTATCAAAACAAACATATCCTGAAAATTTCAGCTAAATCGGTTCAGTAGTTTCCGAGTCTATAGTTCATAAACAAACACACAAACATTGATATATATATATATATATATATATATATATATATATATATATATATATATATATATATATATATACTAGCTGTACCCGGCCACGCGTTGCTGTGGCATAGTTTGGCTTAATAGAAATGAAAGAAAATAGAAATCGCACGTGTCTAATACAATCATTGTCTGCTCAGATATAGAGATAGTCTTTGATCCCCACCCCACTCCCCCCCCCACCCCCCCCCACAACTAAATCCCCCTACTACCCTCTCCCTCATCAAAGGTTTTTGGAAAAGAAAGACAATGGAAATCGCACCTGTCTAATATAGTTAATGTCGCAATCATTCTCTGCACATTTATATAGAGATAGTCTGGTTTTCCAACTTTAGAACACGCACCATATAATTGTGTCTTTATATTAGTGGTCGTTTAAATGGTGCTATTAGCACAGTACCAAAAGTGGTTATTTGGTTATCACATGCTAAAGCTGTTTGTATTTTTATAGGAGACGTAAGTAAAGCTACTACTGTACTTGTAAATAACAAAGTAAGTCGTACAAAAATTAGAATAGTGAAGGTAGCGTTAGTAAAATATAAACAATTAAAGTAAGTAATGAGAACTTAAAAATCATGTGTAAAGCTCTTTAAGTTCTCTTAAATTTCAGTCATTACCCTCTCCCCTCCCCTCTTCCACCGACTACTGCTCTCTCCCTCTTCGAAGGATTGAAAAATCATCACCTGGCGGTATTCTTTTTGTTGTAACTGACATTGACATCCCTGTCCATCCGGACTAAATTGGGAGCAGGAATTGTAATAGGTAGTGAATGGGGCTAATGTAATATTTACCGCATCATCCTTCAAGTACCAGTGCAACTACTACCACGACCACCACCACAGTAGCTAAAATAATGTCACTGCTATCTGTTTTACCATCGGAGTAGACAGGGAGTCGTGAGCCAGAAGATTTGGCGCCGCATGGCTATTGCTGTCGCCACGGACTGGTCAGGTTAGGATGTATGATTTCGCTTCCCGACAGAAGAATGCCATAACCTTACCGGCGGTCTTCACATGAGAGCACTACGGTGTAACCGCCCAACCCTACTACTGCTGCTGCTACTTTGAGTGAGTAAAGCAGTTACTGTGACTTAAAGCTCTCTCAATAATCAGTTGACCCCCCCCCCCCCCCCCATTCCCAAATTCACCGACTACTCTTTCCCTCATCAAAGTAGTTGAGAGGGGAAAAAAAACAATTGAAAAGCAATTAAAACAGGAAAAATACACCAGAATTAGGAAATGAACGCTGTGGTAAACCGCACAGCTTAAAATTCCAACGCAGATGAAATAATTAAATCTAAATGAAAATAAATGGAAAGCTATGAAATTTCAGCGTAACCATGCAATCGAAAATTTAAAAATGAAATCATAAGTATGTGAAATGGTCATATTTAATTATCAACTGGTTTACCCACAAACCTGTCATTGTTTTTTTTTTTTATATATATATCATTAAGGGCCATATGGCTAGTGCTGTAGCCACGACAGTGCAGGTGAGGATTTTATTTTAGCCCTAAGTAAAAAAAAAAAAAAAAAAAAAAAAAAAACTACTGCGGATTCTCAAGAGCCGGGTGTTCTAACCATTCGACCAAGCAACCACTCGATCGGAATAACGAAGATGTGTGTCCCTACTGCAGTGTCTCGATTATAACTCAAAACAGCAGGCAATCGTTTTCTCATAGACAGATATTCCAAATATATTGATGAAACGGCACAACAAAAGAAATCGCACGTGTCTAACACTGTTAATGTCGCAGTCAATGTCTGCGCAGACGTCGAGATAGTCCCTGATGCCCCCCCCCTCTTTTTTCCTACCAATCCATCGGCTACTTTTCACTCATCGAAGGATGTTTGAAAAAAAAAAAAACAGAAAATATAAATCGTGTCTAATATAGTTATTGTGGCAATCACTGCCTGCACAGATATAGATATAGTCTTGTTTGCTGTACCACGACCTACTCTATGTATTAGAGGAAGTGTTGGCTGCACGGCGCATGCGCAATTACTAACGTGGCTATAATTAGAAATCACTAAAATTATAAATATTAGTTTCGAATATTAAGGCTTAAATTGTGGTCACCTATCTCTAACAGTGACAGTTTGAATTTCAAACCATGATGGTTCAACATCTGGTATCAAAACAAACATATCCTGAAAATTTCAGCTAAATCGGTTCAGTAGTTTCCGAGTCTATAGGGGGCAAACAAACACACAAACATTGATTTATATATATATATATATATATATATATATAGATATATATATATATATATATATATATATATATATATATATACAGATTAACATTTGTATTAATTTTATTCTACTATTATATTACATTTTAACAATATTACTTTTTTTTACCACTTTTGTTTTTTTAAACGTCAGCCTCATAACGTAAATGTGTTTCTCATGCTTTTCCTTTGCTTGCATAACCAACAAATCGAGGCCAATGTCCACTTTGTTTCCAGATATCTATCTTCAAATTGTGCGCAACACCAGAACTCAGGCGCCCGTTACTGATTGCTGTCGCCATGGGCGTGCAACAAAACTGGAGTGGAGTCATCGGGGTAAACTGTCTCACACACCTAATTATTATGTCTCTATGAATTTATGTGGAGGTCTATTGAAAACTATCACACCAGTCTCGCTCGATTTATATTGAGGATATTCAAAAGGAAGCCGCCGTAAGCAAGTGGAAAGACGCTCACCTGTTTATCCAAAGGTCATGGGTTCAAAACCGGAAAAAGCTGGACTTTTTTTCTCCAAGTGCCGAATGTTGTATTCCCATAAAAAAAAAAAAAAAAAAAAAACTAATATAACTCGCCAATGCTTTCTCAGCTACGGTGGATTGGTTTATCTACTGTATCCCTCATAATTCCAAGTGGCCCTTAAAACCGCTTGCAGCTTTAAAAAAAAGTTAGTTGTGTATCCTTTACAGGCCATTGCAGAACCAGCCACAGCCCCAGCATATTTTGGCTGTTGTGGTTTTTCTACCCAAAAATAACAATAAATGATGATGAAATTGAAAATGTCACAAACTTTGAATATCTAGGCTCTATGATAAACACCAATGGAGACTGTTCGACAGAAATTAAAAGGGGGATGGCCATAGCAATGCAAAGATTGAACAGCATTAAAAGTCTATGGTTAAGCACCAGCAAGGAGATAAAAATTAGAATTTTGAGAGCATGCATCTTCCCTGTGGTTACATACGGATGTGAGTCGTGGACTATCTCTCAGTCCTTAAAAAAAAGAAAATAGGGACTTTTGAGCTGAAATGCTATAGATAGATTTTCAGAATATCGTGGACAAAGAAGATGAGAAATATTGACATCTTAAAAGATCTGAACATCAGGGAAGATTGGCTAATAAACAGCATCCTTTCTCGAAAGCTGAAATATTTTGGTCATATCAAGCGCCACGACGGATTGGAAAAAAAATTATAGCAGAAGGCATGGTACCAGGAAGGAGGGGCAGGGGCCGACCAACACGAAGATGGGCACAGGATATAAGTGACTCCTTGAGTGTGAAAGTGCATGAGGCGGGAGAGCTGGCAAGAGACCGAGTTTCTCACAGGCAGACTGTGATGAGAGTGACGTTATGCAAAGGACCTGCTACATGATGATGGTGTAGTTTTTCTAGGCAAATTTACGTCCAGTAGTTTGCGACTGCTTCCTGGACGGTCGGCTTCTTGATACCACTGTCAAAACCAACGCAAGGCCCGCGGTTGGGATCGAACCCGGCACCCCTTGCTTGCAGCATTAGTATGTCAAAATCATAAACCATTTTTTGTATTGATTCCTCTCTGCGCTGCACTGCAACCGTTACAGTAGCATGCTCAGCTACTACAACCCAGTCATCTCCCTGTGAGATGCAACTGTTCGTTATCTAAAGCCCTACTCTGGCGCTTGCCAGGTGTCGCAACATGATGATGGTGTAGTTTTTCTAGGCAAATTTACGTCCAGTAGTTTGCGACTGCTTTCTGGACGGTCAGCTTCTTGATACCACTGTCAAAACCAACGCAAGGCCCGCGGTTGGGATCGAACCCGGCACCCCTTGCTTGCAGCATTAGTATGTCAAAATCATAAACCATTTTTTGTATTGATTCCTCTCTGCGCTGCACTGCAACCGTTACAGTAGCATGCTCAGCTACTACAACCCAGTCATCTCCCTGTGAGATGCAACTGTTCGTTATCTAAAGCCCTACTCTGGCGCTTGCCAGGTGTCGCAATATAGCTCGACCATAAATATAGTCTAATGGCTGAATGCGGTTTCAGGGACCTCTCCACGGTGATCCTCATCCATATGGTGGCACTTTGTGTCATCGGGTATTTTTCGCTTGTGTGATGTCCTTGTGGGATAAAAATCTACTACTGCTACTAGTAGTATACTTAACTAATATATAGTCACCCCCCTTCTTTCTCCCGTGGGATGCACTTATTGTATATTTTGAAGCCCCATCTTGGCTCTTCACAGGGACCACAATACAGTCCGGCCATAAACATAGCCTTTTCGCTGAACGGGGTTTCCGGGACCTCCCCACTGGTGGTCTTCATCCGCATTGTGGCACTTTGTGTCACCAGGTGTTTATCGCTCTGTGTGATCTCCTGGTGGAGTACAACTTACATACATACAGTAACATACTCCCAAAATTGTCCCGCTCAGTCTATCTGTTTTTGATCAAGTTTTTCTGACCCCCCCCCCCCCTCCCATTTTCTTTTCATCTTTCTTCTTCCATCCTCCTGTCCTCGTTTTCTAATTCTTACTCTACTTTCGTTAGCCAATGAAGGTCACTCATGCGAGTGACTCCCAACATCTGTGTAGTGATAATTCGTTTCTTTGCACGTTCCAGTCTGCATGTAAAGGTAAAGTTAAAGGGGAGAGGATCGACTTCATTGCATCCTGTTTTATCCCATATGACTCAGTTTCTGTCCGCAAAACAGCTAACAGCGAACCCCCGACCTTTAGAGCACGAAGCAAATGGCCTGACCACTTCGCCACTGAGGCCCCCCCCCCCCCCTTTAAGTATACATGTATTAAAAACAAGCCCTTCCAACGCAATCAGTTTCAAGCAATTAAGTGACTCTCTCTTTCTCTTTCTCTCTCTCTCTCTCTCTCTCTCTCTCTCTCTCTCTCTGTGCGTGTGTGTGTGTGTGTTTGTTCGCGCGCGCATAGTTAGTTTGAAGAACCTGTTTCTAATATTATGTAGTCTTACCTCTCCTTATGCATTCATCTTTACATCTTTACAGGGACGGTTAATTCATTGTGTTGTGGTGTAGAGCAAGGCTGCGATATCTGCTCCTTTCGGCCCCATATATCCTGTTTGATCAAACCTCAGTTAGTCGCCTTCATGCACCACCCCCCCCCCCACCTAATTAAGGGCACTTACCCTTTATACTGTCATGTGTTTAATTCGTAGAATAGATTACACACAAAATTTGTGTCATTGGTAAACAGTTAAGCATTGAAACATTAATACTAAAGACACCAACCCATGCACTTTTTTAAGATAAAAAAAAGTAAAAAAAGTTTAAAAGTCACTTTTCTAACAATTCTATTTTTCTGTTTGTTGTGTATGGGATCTCCTAAAATCTCAGCTAATATAAAGACTAGAGACGTGAAATTTGGTGTGGATACTCATAACACAATATTATAGGGTCAGGTTTATTTGAAATTACAGTTCATTTAGTAATTTTGTTTTTAAATGTGATTATTATCTTAAAAAGCGACATTTTTGTATTTTTTCAACACACCTAAATTTTAATATTCTAAACAAAATATTTAGAAACATTTTTGAAGTAAATAAACTAGACCTTACCCTAAACATAAATTTAAAGTTCATGGATCAATCATCTGTTTCTCAATATCTCTGTTTGATTTTGAATTTTTAGCTGTTTAAGTACATGTTGGTTTTTCATCAAAATGGCGGCTGTTGCCATGGCAAATATTTTTTTTTTTTGGCACTTGAAGTCTACAAATGTAACAACATACATCCCTACAAATGACCATTATAAAATAATTGGTCTAACATTGTAAATAAAAAAAAAAAAATTTCCTGTAGTGACATATACAAGGTTTCTTCCAGTTACGTCGTAAGTGGAACTGGTCGTAAGTCGAATTCAATTTTGTCAACACTATTTTCATTCAAACGGGTTATACCAACAGTACATAAAGCACACACTATGCAAAATGTGTACGAATAATTATTGTAGATAATGCGAAAAATACATAATATGTACTCACTTCCGGGAACTTTTTGACCCTACCAATGTAGCTATCTTTTTTAAACTCAGACGAAAAGTTCTGGTTGTTCGTCCAACTCTAGGCTTTAGTCTTGCTCCAAAACCCGAGTGTTGCGTGCACATCCGTTTTACATATCGTACTTTTGTGCATGCAAACTGTTGGTTTCTTACCTCTCAAGCAGATGCACTCCAATTTCGAGGCAAGCAACCAATTAGTCGACTCTCACGACATGCTTGTTGGGGAAGGCAGTGGGTCTATTCTTGTTTTCTCCTACACTGGGGCCCCGAAACCCATAGGAGGGTATGCAGCTATCTTCTCTATATATTCGGAATTTTATTTTTCTCTGTAAGAACCGATGGTTGTGTCGCATATGTCGTAAACTGAGGAGTTGAACATTTAAACATTTGAGAAAAGGTAAAAGCAAAGATTCCTTTTCACTCCTTGGGCGCATCGTGCATACGGCAAGAGCACCCATATTTTTACAGACCAGTTGGCAGTAGATGGGTAATGTAGTCAACATTAAACCAGCCGTCTTTACTTCTATAGGACATGCATCATGGTACCCATTTTAAGCTGGGTCGACCTACAACGCCCCACGCCATGATAAAAATCCACGCACCTAGCAGTGGGTTATGATCGCGGTAAGTTGGAATTACGAGTCGGACTTGCAACGTCCAAGCCACGGATGCTGCACATTTAAACATGTAGCTATATTTCTGTCCCACTAGAGATCATGACGTAATGCTGACCATATACCCATCCAGCGCCGACTGGTCTGTAAAATTATGGGACTCGCTTCCCATATGCCCGATGCGCCTAAGGCGTGAAAAAGGATCTTTACTTTACTTTACTTACAGATCATGATGTTCTCAGCGAATCTGTTCAAGGACGTCGGCATTACAGATCGGAGCTCCAGATACGCAACTGCTGGGATGGGAGCGGTGTTTCTGGTAGGCAACCTTGTATCTGCCTTCCTGATGCCTAGGATTGGACGCAAAGTTTTGTATGTTGGTGGAACCGGAGTCATTGGAATCTTGTCTGCTGTGTTCGCCTTAACTACAACCTTTCAGGTCGGTTTTTAAGTCATGACTTACGATATCTTTGTAGACATTTAAATGATTCCCCATTGTGAATTAAATGAGGACAAATACTAAACATTGATAAGTCGCATGTCGAAGACAGTTTGTTCCAGATTCACATCATTCATTCATTCAGTAGCATGTCCCTCGCGGAACCTCGCTGCCATAACAACCCTCCGGAAAACCTTCATATCCTGAGCAAGATGTCCTGCGTCTGATACACCCATCTGGAGATCATCTGCCACATCCTGCACCCATCTTCTCCTTGGCCTTCCTCTTCCTCTCTTCCCAGGCATATACCCCTCCATTATTGTTCTCTCTTGTTTCAAGTGACCAAAATATTTCAATTTTCTTTGTTTTATTGTCTTTACTAGCCAACCCTCTTCAATGTTCAGCTCTTGAAGTATGGATGCATTTGTTCTTTTCTTTACCCAAGATATTCTTAGAACCTTTATTCAAATGCATTTATGCGCTGTTCCGCTTGTTTAGTAAGTGTCCAGGTCTCACAGGCGTATGTTGCAATGGGAAAGATGCATGCTCTTAAAAATCTGACCTTTGTAGTTCTATCTGTACAATTCCATAATTTATTCAGTTGTTTAAGTCTTTGAAGAGCAATTGATAGTCGCCGTTTAATTTCTTTCATTGTGTCACCATTGTTGGTAACCAGTGACCCAAGATATTCGAAATTTTCCACCACTTCCAATCTTTCCTCATTAACATATATTTCCTTCTCCATGGCAGTTTTGTTTGTATGCATTATCTTTGTTTTTGCTATGTTAAGAAATAAGTTATGAGATTCACATCAGTTAGCAGCAATCTCCATAAGCCGAAATGTTTTTTTTTTTTCCGTAGGTTTCTACAGAAAGTTGGCGTCTGTGGCTTAGGCATTGCGAAAGCGCTTTGTAATGCCAGGGTGCCGGATGCGATCCCAGCTGCGGGCGTTACGCCTTGCGTTGGTTTCAACAGTGGTTTCGAGAAGCCGACCGTCTAGAAAGAAATGGCAAAACAGTGGACGTAAATTTGACTAGAAAAACTACAACTGCCAAAAAATGGTTGGGGTTGGTTCTGCAACGTCATGTAAAGGATACACAATTAACTTTCTACAGAAAATTGAATAATTCATTTCAGATACTGCAACAATTTGGTACTTTATTTTTAATCATCCCAAACAAGGAAAATCTCAGAGTTCTCGAAAACGTCTACTATTCTAAGTGTTTTATGAGTTGGGGCTAATGCCACCACCCCGACTCGATGTAGATATCTTGAGAACGGTTTAACCGTGTATGCCTTTGATTTAAGTCCAAGCCTTTGGATATAGATCAGTTTGAGATATCGAAGTCTGGTCCTCTGTCCTTGGAGCTCACGCTCGCTACCTTCACGGCTGACTCCATACAGTTATCGTGTACGTGGAACAAAACTCTATATTTGCGATTTCTAAGACGCGACAAGTGCTAATGGACACGCTTGAAGACAACATCATGTATACACAAGGGATATATATGTGGAATGCATCATATATATATATCCGCCATTATGTGTGTGTGTGAAGGAGAGAAAGAGAGAGAGAGAGAGAGAGAGAGAGAGAGAGAGAGAGAGAGAGAGAGAGAGAGAGAGAGAGAGAGAGGCACAACGAGACCAATATATGACAGAAGAAAGAAGAAAAAATTGACGGGTTTTTGCAAAGACTAGATTCATATATTGTGTTCATAGTAAAAGTAAATACACTTCAAATGTTTGTATTCAAGAATGGAGCCAAATCATTTGTTTGTACAATGAGTGGAACCATTACATGCACTTATAGAAAACATAGAGCTGCTTTATGTGTTTGTATTCAAAGACTGGAGCCAAATCATTTGTTTGTACACTGAGTGGAACCATTACATGCACTTATACACAACGTAGAGCCGCTTTATGTGTTTGTATACAAAGACTGGTGCCAAATCATTTGTTTGTACAATAAGTGAAACCATTGCATATATTTTTGCAAAAAGCAGAGCGATTTTGTGAGACATATCAAAAACCAAAAACTTCCAGCAGTTTAGGACGACATTCTTTAAAGTATATTCTTTTCAGGATCAAGCTGAGTTTTTGAAGTATGTCAGTATCGGAGTGGTGCTGTTTATCATTGGCTCGTTCAGCGTTGGACCAGGTTAGTAATTTCTATATCTGTTTGTTTGAGCTCTGCTGCGCTGTGTGCATTTTTTAAATTTACTTACTTGAACTGTTCAATCGCTAGCCCGTATGTAAAAAAAAAAAAAAGAAAGTAAACGACCCTTTGTCACGTCCTTATGCGAATTGGGCATATAGGGCTAGACCTGTATTATTTAGATCAATCGACAGTCGGTGGTCAATGTGGTCAGCATCACACCAGCCGCCTTTATTTCCTAAGACTGTACTTTGTACCCATTTTGAGACTGGGTCGAGGTAGGAGCCAATGTCATTTTTGAAAAACATCCGGCACCGTAGGGACCCGAACCCATGATGTTCCGATCCACAGGCAAGCGTCTAGCCACTACACTACAGCGCCCCCCCCCCCCCCGTCTGTAAGTAGTAAAGTAATTATTTCGAAAAGGTCCCTTGGTAAGGTAAAGGTCAAGTCTGGAGATGTAAACCAGCGTCATTGCACACGGTTATAAACCATAAGTGCTCTGCCACCAGTACGGACAGCTGATAAGAATTGTCCGCCTGTGTCGCCGTTCGCACGTAACTCTGTAGCTACAGCGACTTTCCTCCATTCACCCCAGAGTGTCACTCTGGTACCCATTTCCTAGATGCCGGGTGAATCCCGGGAACTGCCCGGTTTTGAACACCGACCGTAGCTGCAGCGAGTCGCAGCTGGATTTGAAAACTAGCCTCTTATCGACTGAGCTAACGCGGCCGCAGGTCCCTTGGTGCAGCGGGGAATGACCAGAGGATATGACCGATACTTAACACTCAAAGGAAAGGCAAGGCGGCGAACGATCAGAGGCTTCTGACGCCATCGGAACTGGGACTTCCGGTCTAAAATGGAGAATTAAGCTTGGCAGAATGTTAAGCTTTGAAGTTATTTTGGCTTTCGACAGCGCTCTGCTAATGGCGGTCGTCTACGGTTTCTCTGCCGGAGCTACTGAGTTTAGTGCAGGCCTGTGATCTGTATTTTCCCTGTGCGATGCCTTTAATTTGTGCAGCGGTTATGACGCTTTATATATCGCCGGTAGCCGGTTTTCATGTGTGCTGAGCATTCTTCGGTTCATAACTATAAAATCCTGCAATGTCAAAGAATTAATTTTATTGAGAGAATTTTAAAAATATTACTTTTTAATTTTTGTCGGCTATATATTTTTTTAGCCGTGCGTTTATTTTATTTCCTTTACTCCACATCACATTTTTTTTTAATACGTTGCTGACGTCACCCCTTATAGACTCGAATACTCTTCTCTTTGTTAAATTTGTGTAGTTCACTTCATGTTTGACAAAGGCTATAGGCTGAAACGTTATTCATGTTTAGTGCCCGTTTTTCTGAGTCCGCTTTTCGTTAAGCTTTTTGGTCGCATTTCACTGGAATTCCTTGTTTGCAGTCACTCCCATATTTTCACTAATTATGAAGAGCTTTGGTCAGGCGAGATATGGTTTCTCGTTGCTTCCAGCGTATGTTTAACAATGACTGTTTGGTTCTCGTTGCTTCCAGCGTATGTTTAACAATGACTGTTTGGTTCTCGTTGCTTCCAGCGTATGTTTAACAATGACTGTTTGGTTCTCGTTGCTTCCAGCGTATGTTTAACAATGACTGTTTGGTTCTCGTTGCTTCCAGCGTATGTTTAACAATGACTGTTTCGTTCTCGTTGCTTCCAGCGTATGTTTAACAATGACTGTTTGGTTCTCGTTGCTTCCAGCGTATGTTTAACAATGACTGTTTGGTTCTCGTTGCTTACAGCGTATGTTTAACAATGACTGTTTGGTTCTCGTTGCTTACAGCGTATGTTTAACAATGACTGTTTGGTTCTCGTTGCTTACAGCGTATGTTTAAAAATGACTGTTTCGTTCTCGTTGCTTTCAGCGTATGTTTAACAATGACTGTTTGGTTCTCGTTGCTTACAGCGTATGTTTAACAATGACTGTTTGGTTCTCGTTGCTTACAGCGTATGTTTAACAATGACTGTTTGGTTCTCGTTGCTTACAGCGTATGTTTAACAATGACTGTTTGGTTCTCTTTGCTTACAGCGTATGTTTAACAATGACTGTTTGGTTCTCGTTGCTTCTAGCGTATGTCTAACAATGACTGGTTTCTTGTTGCTTCCATGGTATGTCTAACAATGACTGGAAAATACAAGGAAAAGTAGAACAGCATGTGTACATATACGAAATTAATGAACGTTGATATATATTTTGGTTCAAAGTCCCGACACAAAGAAAATATATCTTTTTTTAAAGTGGGCGGGGTTGCCGCAGGGTGACCTAAGCCTTGTTTAAATGCTTAATTATATTAACAGTATGGTGAATGGTAAATAAACATAATAACAAATGCTAAATATACATATATAATAAAAAACAGACAATGTATTGATCGGCACTCATAGAAAGCAGATTCCCCTTTTTATGTAAAATACACATATAAGCAAAATCTTTAAAAGAAAACTTACATATATGGTTGCAGGACTATCTTATCTCCCCCCCCCCCCAACCTTTTTCGTTATTTATAATTGTTTCAAGGGATGAGGAAGTGGGAGAGATGGGTGGGGTATATCTCCCTGTGAAATGTGCATAACGTATTTATGTAAAATACATATATAAGCAAAATCTTAAAAAGAAAACTTTCATATATGGTTGCAGGACTAACTTATCTTTCCCCCCCCCCCCTTTCCTCAACCTTTTTCGTTATTTATAATTTGTTTAAGGGATTGGGAAATGGGAGAGAGGAGTGAGGTATATTTCCCTGTGAAATGTGCATAACGTCTTCGATGCTAATATTTGCTAGTAGCAATTATCATACTTTTTACGTTTATTTAGATATTATTATCTAGTCCACATTATGCGCCTGTTTGCTTGTTCCACTGGGTAGAAGTAGTAGTTTTTTTAAATATCCTGTTCAACCCTCTGAGTTGTAATTAGGATATGTTTTATTCATTGAGTTCTCGAAGTATATATTTGTTATTTTATATATTGTGTAATTATTTATTTGAGAAAGTAATTTGCATTGACTGACTTTTTAACCCACCAGGACATCACACTGAGAGGAAAAACACTCGGTGACACAAAGTGCCACCATTTGGATGTGGATCACCCTAGGAGAGGTTCCGGAAACCCCGTTCAACCGTTAGGTTATATTAGGGTCCCCCGCAACCATCAGGGTGGGGTTTCAAAATAACAAAAAATGCGTGGCCACATGGAGACTGAGAATAATTTTTATTGTTTCAAAAATTGCTTTAATTTGGGTTATGGTAGGTAGTTGTACCCCAACAGGACATCCTACAAGCGACAAAAACCCGATGACACAAAATGCCACCACGTGGATAAAGATCACCCGTGGAGAGGTCCCAGAAACCCCTTTCAGCCGTTAGGCCATATCTATGACCTAGGCCATATTTCAGGCCCGGCTAAATTCAGGGCCTTCGACAGAAGTCAGGGTGGGCTTTAAAAAACAAAAAAAATTGCATCCCACTTCTTTATAATCTGTTTTTCCAATTTCTCAACTTTTTTTTTATTTTCCTTGTAGCGGTTTTTGGAAACTACAAAGTTTTCTTCGCATTCCGGCCCTTTAGGTTCATTGGGTGCTATATCACCCGCCCCATTCATCCTTTTTGTTGGCCTTCTCTTTCCCCGTTAGATTGTTCGGTCTTTTATATTTCTCTCTGTCGCTTCTGTCCCTCGGGTTACAACCATTCATCTTCCTTGTGAACGTTTTCGGCTTTTCTCTTCACTGACTTTCCTTTAAATGCCCCAAACCCTTTTTATCTATTGCTCGCTGATGCCATGATCACCGGGGATTCAACAGATATGAATTAATCTCCCCCTTGGTTTTTAAAAAAATGCTTTTTAACATTGTACTTAAAAAACTAAATTTTTTTCCCTAGTGGTGTGTTCGGGGGATTCTCGGAGA
>CAJHNH020005479.1:0-5000 GCA_905116865.2 Candidula unifasciata
TTGGTTTTTTGAAATTACAGATGGCTGTTTGACCTAATTTGGTTTTCTGTTTTAAACTTTAACAACGGGTTTTATTGTTGGTTTTTAAGAATTTTTTCCTTGGTTTTGTAAAATCATAAAAGCCCCGTTCTTTTCCCCAAAAAATTACGGTTCATTGTGCCCGCTTGGTGATTGGTTCTTATTTTGAAAAGTCCACTTTTTATTTTGTCATACCCTTTCTCATTTTTGAAAAAACAAAGGGTTTTTGCTGTGTTCTTTTAATCATAGTTTTTCCTTGGTTCTCGTGACATAACGCATGATTCATCTATTTTTTGCTGAAGAAATAGTCCCTGATTCAGATTTTGTGAAATGTGTTCTAGATCATTGGGGGTACATAGAAATGACGTTGCCAGGTTTTGTGTCTGAGGCCAAATAAATGGCTTATTAAATGAAGTCTCATTTCCATTTTGTGAATTAGCGAAAGCTTCACCGTGATGTTGTGAAAGCAATAAGTGCTCACTTTGCTCCAGTGAAATAATTAGTGGCTCATTCTGTTCTTTCGAACTACATGCTGGCTTATTCTGGCTTGGTGAAATAACGCATGACTCATTTTGGTGGCAGAAAGTAGCAAACGACTCGTTCTGGTTTGGTGAATTAACAAACGGCTTATTCTCGTGACATGAAAGGATAAATTGAGTATTCTGGGGACACGAATTAACAGCATGCGCATTCTGTGTCGATAAAGTAACAAATGGCTCATTCCTGTTTAGTGAAGTAACAAATGGTTCATTCCTGGTAAGTGAAGTAACAAGTGGCTCATTCTGGTTTGAAGAAGTAACACGTGGCTCCTTCTGGTGGCTTGAAGTAGCTAATGGCTCGTTCTTGTTTGCTGACGTAAAAAACGGCTCATTCTGGTAATGTGAAGTAATAAATGGCTCATTCCTGTTTAGTGAAGTAACAAATGGGTCAATCTGGTGATGTGTAGTAACAAGTGCCTCTTTCTGGTCTGGTGAAGGAACCAGTGGCTCATTCTGGTTTGTTGAAGTAACACGTAGCTCATTCTGGTGGCAGGAAGTAAGAAACGGTTCAAATGGCTTATTCCTGTTTACTAAAGTAACAAATGGTTCATTCCTGTTTAATGAAGTAACAAGTGGCTCATTCTGGTGACGTGAGGTAACATGTGTCTTATTCTGGTAATGTGAAGTAACAAGTGGTTCATTCCTGTTTAGTGAAGTAACAAATTGTTCATTTCTGTTCAGTGAAGTAACAAATTGTTCATTCATGTTTAGTGAAGTAACAAATGGTTCTTTCTGGTTTGGTGAAGCCACATGAGGCTCATTCTGGTGACGTAAAGTAAGAAATGACACATTCCTGTTTGGTGGCTCATCCTGGTGACATGAAGTTACATTTGGTTCATTCTGGTTTGGTGAAGTAACAAATTGGTCATTCTGGTGACATGAAGTGAAAAATGGCTTATTCCTGTTTAGTGAAGTAGCAAAAGGGTCATTCTGGTGAAGTAAAGTTACAAATGGGTCCTTCTGGTAAAGTGAAGTAACAACCGGCTCATTCTGGTGGCGTGAAGTAACAAACGACTCATTCTTGGCTGTTGGCAGTGCCAATAAATTAGTATGATTTTCAGAAATCACAAACGACTTGCCAGTTAGTGTTTCATTGTCATTTTGAGAAATAACAAATGATTCATTCTGGGTTGGTGAACATGGTGAGGAATTAATCTGATTCTGAGAAATGACAAGTAATTTATTAACCAATATTTCCTTCATGTTTCCATCGACAACAAATGTCTCATTCTGGTCTTGAGAAATAACGAACCCTTCACTGTAGTGTTGTAACAGAAATAATGGGTACTTCTGATTTTGTAAAATAACTGAAGCCTGTTTCTGGTTTTCTAAAATAACAGAAGCCCCGCTCTTGTTTTCTAAAATAACTGAAACCTTATTCTCGTTCTGTAAATTGATAGAAACCTCGTTCTGATTTTGTAAAAAAACTGTTTGTCCCATTCGGTTATCTGGCGTAGACGGTGGCTCGTGGTCTGGGAGAAAAGGTGAAAGATTGTTATGAATTTTCGTGCATTTCGGTTCATCATAAAAACTTAATTCGCTGTTCGCGTCACATAAATTAGTTATACAATGAGAATCTATTCCGAAACTGTGTTGTCTGTTTCGATATATCTTTGAAAAATTACTGCAGGTGTTCATCATTTCGTCTTGAGCCGAATTAGAATTCTGCACTTTTTGGCACACATAATTATCAGCGCGTCTGTTTTCAACAAGCAGATTATGGACAGAATAGTTTTCTGCGTTCGTTTTTGGGGGTGAAGATTCTGGGCTTTGGACAGCTAAGTAATTCTGACCTATTTCAGAACAGTCAAATTTATAAGATGCAGACGTAAGTGAATTTGGATTCTTCAGAAGGTTTACCTCAGGGGAAGATGATTTAATTTGTGGGGGGTTGTTCAAATCCTGCCTTTTCCTCTCTTCTTTCTCAAAGTTCATCGCCAGTAAGCGCCTCCTGACGTGGCTCTTTGGGTGTCTGTTCTCGGGTTTCATTAACAAGTCTTCTTCGGGTTTCTGGGCACTGTTTCTATCTTTCGTTTGTGAAGAAGTCTCTGTTTCATATTTATTTTCTACACTTGTTTCTGAGCAGGGAACATCCCAATTTTTACCATCTTGGGACCAAACATCGTGTAACCTGTGAGTCTCCAGCTGGGATTTTTTGTCTCTATCTTGCTTTTGTGATGAATTCTGTGTTTGGCGTTTACAGATTAAAATTTCTTTTGAACAATCAGCGTCCATAATTCTGCCATCTTGTGACCAAAAATCTTGCATTTGGCCTGTCTCTAATCGGGATTGGCCGGTTCTGTCTGGTAAATTACCGTTGGTGGTTGGATAACTTTGAGTATTTTGTGGAAGAATAAACTGAAATTCTGGCTGTTTTCCATTTAACAATTCACAGAATGTACACTGAGGTAACAGACTAAGTATCGACACATGGTGGATATGTGCAGCGTCGTCTTCGCCCAGGTCTTGGTTCAGAAAATGTGATGCTGGTGTGACATGTTCACATCTTACATGGCTTGGAATGTCTTCACTTCTATCATGCGACTGCAAATGTCTGTCAGAATTAAGTGAAATGTCTTCGTTTTCAACTTGCGACAGCAAGAATCTATCAGAACTCGCTGCTTCAGAACAAACAGCACCTTTCTCTTGATCATTGTTGCAGATTTGTTTTCTTTCATTGTTCCCTAGCACTGATTGGTCATTATGATTGTAAAGTACTTTACTGAAAGCATCGGAACCATATACTGCATTGTTAATACCAGAATAAGGTACTTTATAACAGGTTTCAATAGCTCTCTTGCAATTGTCAGTACAGAATATTTTACTGCTATCATCAGAACACGATTTTGTACTGCCAGCGCCGTGACAGCCTATGCCATTGCTCGCACAGGGACAAGATATCTTATCGCAAGCATCCATCCCGGAGTATTCCGAAGCTGAGGACACATGCGCTCTACACGACAACACTTCTTCACAAAGAAAACGATTTTTCACTGTGTTAGACGAATCTTGTGTCTTATTTGGTGTCTGAACTGGGTAACACCAAGTCTGCACTCCCCACATATTTGCTGGGGATCCCTGCTGTCTTTGCTGGCCGCTTGATATCACTGGGGAGATACTATTTGCAATACATTCGCTTGTATCACAGGAATCTCGTAGCACAGGGAAGCCAGGTTGCCTGGTAAAGTTCTTATCGGTTACCTCCCATGTATGCCTCAACCAAAGCATGCTGTCAGTACAGCTGTAATCTAAACAAGAAGAGTCTGATCCTAAATACGGCGCCGAAGATAAGTTAGGTCCTAACGCAGAACAGACACACTTCATGTTAAAACTGTCTTCACAGACCGTACTATCTCTCAGTAGAAACTTGATCACATCCTAAATATGTGACGGCTTAAAGACCACATTTTCTCATGTTGTCGTTGCTCATGGTAAACTGTATTTCAGTCGCATTTCTTGTTATTGCCGTTTGCACAATGGCATCATCTTTTAAATGGCTTGTCTCTGAAACTGTACACCTTCGGCACGAAGCATCTGCTGTAGAGTCAGTTGCATTCTCCTTTCCACATCTCACAGTTTTCGGGATGCAACTAAAACTGCTCTTGTCACCACCACCTACAAGGAGGAAAATGGTAAAGGAAGCAATTAGGCCAGGTTAAAGTTCACAGAAATAACCTGGTTATATTTTGCTGTTGAAAAAAAGTATACCCGCATGCGACCCATACTCCCCACCACCCCCCCCCTTTTTTTTATTTTTATTCTCCCTTATATTTCCCCTTCCCCTCCACTTTCACACACAAATCTGGAACAATCGAACAAACAAAGATCGTATTAAAC
The DNA here is from genome assembly GCA_905116865.2 of Candidula unifasciata. Lineage (NCBI taxonomy): Eukaryota > Metazoa > Mollusca > Gastropoda > Stylommatophora > Geomitridae > Candidula > Candidula unifasciata. Next base: position 4,395 of record CAJHNH020005479.1, read on the forward strand.
ACAGACCGGATGTTAGTAATCTCTGCTGAACGGAAATACCACTCCCGTTCAAGCTTCCTGTCGATGCTTGTTCTTTTACAAATGACACAAAGGATAAAGTGTGCTTTTTCTAGATGTCGTCATTTCCTTCCCAGGTGAGCATCCACGGCCAATCATTGGCCTCAGTTTTATTTTAAATATCGCCTGATTTTTTTTTTTTTAGTTAAATCAAAGTTCTTTCCGGTTGCATTTTTTGTAAACATCATATTTATTTTCATCTGTGATATCAGCAATTACCTAAAAATAATTACCGGTCGGTTGATTACAGTAATAACTGCAAAAAGCAGATATCGCATCTAGTGGGATTTTGAAGCGATTAATAAAAGGAACATCTTCTGAAACAGCAAAAGCTATATCCCACCAAGTATGTGTAAGTTGGGTGTTAAAAGTAAAGAAGGCTTCATCAAACAGCAAGAAAACAGACCTAAAAAAAAAAAAAGAACTAAGAAGTAATAGTGACAACGAATTCCTTCTTGAACGACCAAAAAAAAAAAAGACCTTGCTAGCAATGGATTTGGGGATTCAAAGAACATCTTTCTAAACAGTAAGAGATAGATCCCACTATAG